>QVNV01004277.1:0-51098 GCA_014825455.1 Pseudomyrmex pallidus | reverse complement strand
AATACTGTCATGTATAATCACTTATATATTTAATTGCAATTTGTTATTTATTTTACTTATACAATTTAATTACTTATATATATAACTTAATTACCTATATTATTGGGATTTTTGTTGTTTGTTTTCTTGTTGCGATCTTGTCTTGTTTAAATTTCAATTATTGTAATCGTATTGTTATATTATTTACCGGTGGGGCTTTGAATCAGCACATGTTGCTGCTGCCACGCCGTTTGGATCTCTTACCATTTTGTATTTCTACTACCTGGTCATCACTTATTTTCACGGTTCAATAAAATTATTATTATTATTATTATTATTATTATTATTATTAAATCAAAGTACGCGGCATGCAAGATGCGTGACACGATCCAGCATCCAGCGTGCGTATCTGCGAAAAGCCAAGAGACGTTTAGAGAAGATAAACAGGCGAGAACTTGGTCTCATTCATAATTCATGCCGCTAATTTCTCAAGACGGTGTGCAGTCTGCGTTATTGCATTATCCGGAAAATCCTTGAATAATTCTCATCCGGTGAACTCTCAGCACGAACTTTCGTCCGGTTACTGTTTTATCCGTCATCGCGGGACCGTTGCAACGTTGCCCGATTGCGATTGCGCTCAGGTGCGCGTGCCAAGATATCGTTTCATCTCGCGTTTGCAGTTCGGAACAGAAATCTTAAATAAGAGTCACTTAAACTTCTATATTTTCTATCTCTCGTGCTCTCTCTCTTTTTTTAAATCTCGGAAAGATGTTCGCGAACTCTCCGCGTATAAATAGCGTGTGAATTTTAAGTTTAACTTCCGCCGCCGGGATAAAACGATTTTAACAACGATGCATCACGGTCAGTTTGAAAATATTTATTAGCCGCACTCAGCCGGTTAATGATATTTCGATACCATCGCGGTATGACGCTTATAGCAGCAAGCATAGCCCCACGTGCTCCTCGCGATCTAATAATTTCACGAATCGCGCACGTTCCGCGCCGGCCAGGCGACAGAATAATTGAAATTCCGCTCCAGATATTCGTATCAATTGGATGCGCATTTGTTAATTTAACGCCACTCGGTGGCGGCGCGTCGATTCACATCGCGATCCATTTTCCTTGTATTTAGCGGGAGAAGTGGTCTCTAAGGTCTGAATAAATATTTCTCACTTTGCCAATCTGGCTGGTAATCGGAAACCGATGCCATTATCCGTTCTCGCGGTCTGAATTGATTGCGATACGAGATAAATAAAAGCAGTGCGTTTTATGGAAGGATTTTGTTTCCACGCAACGTGGTATATTTGCGCGATTACAACCGTTGTAATATATTCATGCGGATATTTTATGATGTGGATTACACATTGTTTATTGTTCGCGCTGTGTCGTTACAACATCCGGCGTGCTGTGCAAGCAAGCGTTCCGTTTACGCACGTATTTAAAGTACACACACAGCATTCAGGACTTGTTTAATAGAAAAGATTTATTCGCTTAAAGTCGAAAAGAGGAAGAGAAAAAAGAAAGAAGAAAAGAAAAAGAAAGAAACTTACATTTATTTATTAAATTATACAATAATACTTTTTCTATCTTTAGCGAAAACTCTGCACACGCAGCATAAAATCTATTTTTGTAACTTACATGCACTAAATATACATGCATTTTCCTACAGACAAAACTCTTCGGAAGAAAACACTTCTTTCAAGCTTGATGAAATAAATTTGTAACTCTCTCCACTGTTTTACATACATTATTTGTCCAGAATCACTTTGTACCAACACACATCTCGCATGAAAAAAGTGGTTTTCTTAAAATGTCTTCTAAATATTTTCTCAGAAAATAACCAATTGAAGTTTTTGTAATTTTTCGTTGTTTCTCGAGACCGACGTCTCGCAATTTCTTAGCCGACCGGACGCGCGAATTATGTGGTTTATTCGTATCAGCGACGGTCTGAGTTTAGAAATCGGAGTACTTTGTTTCGCACGGCGCAATATAACTGTTTGGGAGCACAGACCCGCGCGCAATAACAAAGCCCCGGCCATAAGTCGCGCGGGACGTAATCGCGCGTGGATCGTTGTGTCTTATAAAACTTTTGCAATTTTGAGAGAGGTGTGACTGACGTGTAATAAACCCCTCCCGCGTGTTGCCGCCGGCAGTGACTCCGGGATACGATTTCCGGGATACGATTTCCGCTCGTGGATTTCGTCGCATCGATTTTCGCTCCGCTCGCGAATTAAACCCGTGGTGCAATTTGTTTTTTTTTTTTCCTTCTTCGCGCGCGAGCAAGTTAAATTAGCCGTCCCGCCAATCTCCCTTTCCCTTTCGTACGGAACGTCGTTTCGCGAAAACTGCGCGGCACGCGAAAACAATGCTCGCACATTCCATTACGAATGTGAGATCGCAACTGTATACAGAGAGAGATCAAGTTTCTCGCGAGCAGTGACGAGATACAACAAGATCAAAATACCGAACGCAGGATCAATAACATAAAAAAAGAAATATATAAGAGGAATAAAATATAAAAAGAAAAAAAATAACGTGCAGAGTTTGATTTATCACAGATTCGTCTACATGTGTGTAAAATGATTAAAAGGAAATGATTATTGAGACATCAGAGACGTTCAGTTCAGTTGAAAATTTGATATAAAAAATACGAAAAAGATTTACATATTGAATTCGGGTTTCTACGACAGTTTATTTCAGTAACACACACACACACACACACACACGTTTTATGTTGATAAGAGAAATTCGTGCTTGATACCAATTCTTGCTCGTGGCACGCTTTTCGTCGATATTACGAGCGAGCTTCATGCATAGACGAACAAATGTGGGACACGTGAGAGAATAGTAAAATTCATTATATTTCGTTTGGACCGGCGTTAATGAATTTCCGCGAGATTATACGTGCGCTTTTATCCGTACGTACAAGTCGTTTTGATATTTATCACGGGCCACGGAACTCGGTCAGACAGTTTAATAGCCGCGGCAACGCGAAAATCTCTCAACGATGAATGCATTCCGAAAGAGAGAGAGAGAGAGATTCCCGCTTTAGAACCGCGCGTTCGCCATCACGGATATTAGCTACCGAAGCACTACTAATTCCGTTTAAGCGCCTCCCGTAACACGAACTTCCTGTCACATGGTACAGACGTATTGTTCGGTCAAACCGATACGTTAATGCAAGCTCTCGCTTGTGTTATTGTACGTGTAACGCTTAAATCGTAATATGATCACTTCAGCTTCTTCGATGTTCCAAATCAATTGTTTATTCTAATTCACGCGTGCTTGAGTGCCGCCGTTATCAATCATCGATAGAAGTGCAACATTTAATTTTTTGTACATGTGTTTAATAATTGTATTAAAAAGTAGATTATATTTAGCACATTTTTTCCGTTACGTAAACAAAAAAAAAGCTGCAAACTGCGCTGGTTAATTACATTTATGCGCGTTAACGGTTAATTTTATGTTTACGCACGTTGTTTGTGTTACGATCAAGTGTGCGTTGTTATTGATTACGAAAAGGCTAATCGTGATTAAACAAATTATGCCTTGACGTCATTATGCAATTAGCGGCGCGCACGGTAGCGCGAGCCTACCGTTGTATACTTACAAGTGTACGAGTTTGAAACAAGCGAGTTTCAAACTCAATGATAATGGGAACCGTAAATGTCGAAGGAGAAGAGCAATTAAATGTGAAACAGAATTGAGGAATATCATAATTACGACGGTAAAGAGATTTTGCTTGAATTCCATTCAGAGGAAATTATCTTTCCGACTAGCAGAGAAGAGCGCCGCTAGATAATTTCTTCGCAGCCTGTGCTCGCTAATTCTTTAATCCCCTCCCTCCCCCTCCCGGACAGATTATCGTTCGCCGACGGAATTAACGAAACCCAGGCCGAAATCACAGATAGAACAAAAACAAGAGAGAGAATAATCATAAATACAAAGTGTAATATTCCTTCCTTCGCTATCGGAAGGATATTAGAAGTCCGTCGACTCGCGGTAAGCTCGCAAACGCGCTTTCGTCCCCCCGCCCTTCCCTTTCTCAATTTTATTGCTCCATAAAGCGATTCGCGGGGGAATCATTCCGTATTTAACGGACACTCGACCGTGTTCGCGGTAACACGTTCTCTGTGTTCGAATGAAAATTTGTATTTCGCGCACGCGACACATCGACGAAAGGTGATTCTCGCGCGCGCGAGAGAGAGTCGATGGTCGTAACGCGCCGGCCGATTTTATTGATTGTCGCGAATGGTCGATTCTACGACGTATTCGAAGAACTATTACACCGCGGCGATAGTAATTGTTATCGTTGTCGAATTGTCGCGAATTAAACTCCTTTAATCGCTCGTGTTAATTATTTAAGTCGCGTGACACAATTGCTGAGAAGTCTTGGCCGCAGATAAGAGACTTCTTCGGGAGCGGCGTTTCGCTTTTCGCGTGTGAATTTCGTGGTTCTTTTCCGTTTGTTAAATTGTGTTTAATTTAACGCAATTACTACCGGGCTATAAATTTTCCGAACGCTATGCCAGAAGATAATAAATCTGTTGGAACATTAATGTCTGAGAGAATTCTCCTCTCGGTTTTAGATATACAGTGGCTTACGGAAGTATTCGAGCTGTGGTACACCTATAAATTGAATGAATAGCATCTCGCCGCGATATCTCATTGTTCTTATTAGGTTTACGAATATTTGTGAGGGTTCTGTATAAAAACTTTCGTAGAAACGCGCGCATATGTATCTGTCAGAATTATCGTCGGACTTGGCAAGCGTGTGTCCGAACTTACCCCCGATATAGGGGAAAAAGAAGATAGAATGTCACAAAAACATGTGAAATCTGTATATATATTACAGAAGAAAGAGAAGAAACATCTGTCTTTGCAATTTAAAAAATGTTTTATTAAATAAAATAGTACGCAATGTGATCTGACAATAAAATAATGAAGCGTATTTACATAAAGTAAAGATTATACACTACAGAAATGTGTATCGATAATATAATAATTCAATTAGACACAGCTCAATTAGGCACAGCTCTCTTTTACTGTTCGTTATATCTCAACAGAGAGACAAGCAAGTATCTTCTTCTTCTATCACGAAACGTGATATTGAACGACTTCATTCTCGGAATCTTCTTCATTCAAGAATCTTTCGGAAAACACGACGAAGGAGCACGATTATTGGATAACGCGCATGGGGACACACATCGAAGATGCGTATCTGAGATTCGGCCCAGAGAGTGGTCCTGGGGGGATTCCATTAACAATGAGAAAGGACGTAGTGAGATCTATCAGTAAAGTTTGGATTCCGAAGGGGACAAAGGCACACGGAGAGAAAGCGGAGAGAGAGAGAGAGAGAAAGAGAGAGACAAAACGCGAGACGGAGAGAAACTGTCCCCCGCTGTTGCTTTCAATAATTTGGGAGTCTAATGTTTCACCCCGTCGGCATCCGGCAGAAGCGTTTTGGGTGGGCAAAGAAGGAAAGCGCGCGAGGAGAGGTGCGAGCGAGAGAGAGGAAACAAATTGACACCTGCACACGAGAATGGAATCTCGGGGTTGAACGGCACGGCGGGAACGAAAGCACCGACGACGCGATGGAGAGGCGATTGAATAATGTAGGTGCGAAGTGAGGAATCTGCTTAAAAGTCCGATCATCCAGTTTGCGTTCTCTCCAATTGTTCCTCGTTGCTCACGAAAAAGAAAACACTCGATGTAGCATTATCGGGCGAGTGCAAAACGTAAGAAAGAAAGAAAGAAAAAAAGAAAGAGGGAGAGAGAGAGAGAGCTTTAGTTAGCCGGGGAACATTAATGACAAACCTATAAGTGTTCCGCGAATTTTACGATAGGAAACGTGATTTATGATGTTATTGCATAGAACGCGCGATAAAACAGAGTGAAGCACGCCATTCAATAGTTTTCTTTATGTAAGAAGTTTTTAGCGCCAGGGTGTTGAAGAAGAAAAGACGTGATAAGAGTATAACGCGCTTGTATTTGTATCACGGAAGTGATAAAGATAATGACGTTTTATATTAATTTAAGTAAAATATAAAAGACGTAAGAAAGAAGGCAGAAAAACAACAATTAAATATTAAATCTGAAGAGTATACATAAATAAAGGAAATATAAAATATGACCGATCGACACAGAATATCGTTTCTATGAATTAATTATGAACACACGCACACATATCCCATCTGCCAATAAGCAGATCTTGTCTCCCTCTTGACTCGTTCATCAGATGAAAATTACTTCCTCGGCGTAGCTCCCCTCGTCGTGAAACACATATAGATTCGTGTGTCATGAATAAATCTGTTTCGAGTATCTACGCTACTCCACCACCTCGCTCTTTGTATAACGAGAAGTTACTACAATATCTTATATTACATTTTATTGTGTAAGTAGAAATTCATTACTGCGCCGCCGCAGTATATTACACTGATACACCGATCTCGCGGCGAGATACCGCGAAACATTTTGAGATACGTCACAGTATTTTCTTGCCCGGGTTCCGAAATAGAATTCCACGAGATTTATTTCGACGGCTTACTTCTTATCCCACTTAAGACATCAGTCTCCCTAAGCCTATTATGCGGCCCTTTTAATACTCCTGTCCTTCTCTCTCTCTCTCTCTCTCTCTCTTTCTCTTCCTCTCTGCTCACATCTTATGTAACCATGTCTCTCGCACGGACCGGTCGACGTTAACATATAAACTACGAAATCCGATGATAACTCTATATATCATAATTTGGCTCCATAAACATTTCGTCTTGAAAATAGCTTTAGGGTGATATACGCGTGCGTGCGAATCCGTTTATCCCGAAAAATATATATTTATATTTCGAAAATGGCACTTGGTTGTCGGCGGCGCCAACGAAACGACATAAATATAATAAAAATGATAAGTAAATCTCTTTATTATTTCACTCACACAGTCAATGTGTCAAATTCTTCTTTTATTACTACATTAATGTATTTATAAGTAAATATATTTTGCGAACAATAATAATTTTGTGTCATAAGAAAAAGAATTTTATACGTAATATTTGCAGGAGATAATAATTTTTATATGCAATATATTTCTATATACACGTGTAATATATTTATATACATTTCCAGAGAATTTATAAGTTGAAAAAGTTTTTAGATACGGAGAAAACTTTTTTTTTTTTTCTCGTAAAATTAAACTAAACCATCTTCTACTTAAAGACACGTTGAATGAGAGTACCGCGTTTAAACGCTCTCTCGCTGTAGCGTGGGAGCATCGCAGGCGACCGTCATACATCGTCATTGCATGAGATGCAACGAGCTCGGTGCACTCCAACACCTTGCATAAAATGATGGACGCGAAAAGCATCGAGGCGTTCATTATGCGATGTTTCCTGCACACGCGGATATGAGCGAGTTTATACACACGCGCGCGCGGCCCTGTTTGCGTTGCGCTCAAAGCGAGAGAAATTAAGAGACTCGGGCACAGGTACGCGAGTGAGGATTACGAAGGAGCCTAAAACTCCGGTCGAGTTTTACGGCTGTTTACGGTTGTTTTCGACTGTTTACGTAAGGCTCGAAATTGAGAAAATCAAGAGGCTCCCTCAACGGGCGAGCTGTGGAAATTGCTAGAGCGAGCTGGGAAGGGAAAACTGCGAACTGTGCTCGCGTTGCGAGCGAGCGACATGAAAGCCAGCCGATGTCGAAGGGCGCAGTTCTTAGAGAGAATCAGAAGCGCCAAACCAAAAGCCGTGAATATCTCTTTGAATTCTTAAAAAGAAGCGAGAAAATCCCTTTTATTCTGCGAGCGCATTGACGGTGGATATTGACTGCGACGGCATAAATCGGAAATGCCAGCGGGAAATGACTGAGGAGAAAAAAAAACAAATGAGCAGCGAAGATATATGCAAGGCAAATCCGAGTTTCGTGTTTCGAGCAAAACGTGTCGAGTGTCTATTTTTAAAGACACGCGAGCGATGAATAAAAGAGAGAAAATTAATATTTTATTTAAGACTTTTATTTTTACGTTCCCCATCTCTGAATTAATAATCGTTTTTCTTCTATGAATAAATGAATTACGTCTGATGTATGTTAAATTACACGGAATATTTTTGGCGCCACGAGAGAAGGGATGTTGATAGAATATGTAAGTGAAGCGGTATCGGAATCGCGGCAGTTGTTGGAGAGAAAGGAATGGCGTCCCGTTAAGATTGGAAAAAAAAAAAAAAAGAAATCGGGAAGACGCAAAGACGGAGCGTCATGGATCACCGAGACGAAAATGGATGAAATGTCGACGGGGAAGGTGAAACGTGGAAACGAAGGGTTGGCGTTAGCGAAAGACAGAAGGGTGTTCCTTAGAGGGTGCTCGCGCGAAGCTGCCTAGTTCGGCGGTAGAGTTTGAATAATGCAGACTTGCACAACGCTGCTTAAAAGTGATCGGTCCGACCCTCCCCCTCCCTCTCTCTCTTTCTCTCTCTCCGCATCACTCCTTCGTTTCTCCCTTTCATCCTCTCTTCTCCGATCCCTTTAGAATCTCACTTCCAGTTCGTCTAAGAGTACGAACTAAGATTGATTTTAGATTGGGTGGGAATTGGGAATAGTGAGCCTGTTACTCTCTACCTCTCTCCCTGCAAACTCCCTCCCTCTCCATCTTCCGTTTCTCACTCCGTTTCTCCTTCTTCGTCCGATACGACGTTTCTTCGTTTTTCTCTGTTTCCCTCGCAATGTACATACGTAGTCATGGATTTACATAGCCGGGCGTAATATGTTTATGTAGCTGGGAAAGGCGTTGAAGAGATGCACTGTACTTGCGACTACGAGATTTATTCCCTTAGCGATTAAAGTGAGAAAATAGAGAACATCCGAGCATTAGTTCTTGTTGGTGTTTGTTTTCGAGAGATAGTGTACTCTTGTACTAATTGCGTAAAGTTTACGCAGCAAAATACAAGTGCTACGCGATTGGCAACGTTTTGACAATCGCACATCGTTGTGAACTATAATTTTTGTTACAGTTTTGTCTATCGCGTACGTACATGTAGAACGTGCATTTAGAAGTCGCCTAATTGATACTAACGTTTTTATCTCTCGACTCGCCGCATTCATTTCGCGTTTGCGGTCGCATCGCGTTCTACCTTTCACGCTCAATTTACATATTTCGCCGCGTTTCTATAATCAGCGCCGAGTCCAATGGAATTATGAAAAGAACGTCCTTTGTGAACGTGACCGTATAAAAGCCCGGTCCCTAACCGAGATTTATCCTACCGGCGATGAACCCTCTCGGGGGAGTATAAAAGTGCCAAATTAGAGTATAGTACAGCAGACAGAGAGACTGGGCCAGGGCCGTGCCTATATAGGGCACGACGAAAGCCCGCATTGCGGAATGAGAGATCGCCTATCGGGCTCTCTCTCCCTATCACTGCTTCCACTTTGCGGGGCCAATTTGCGAGAGATCGCAATTCCAGATGATGCGGGAACATTTAGATCAGTAACAATCGTCATTTAAACGTCCATTCTCGAATCTGATCCCGCGTTGTAACTCGTGTCTTTCGATAACTTGACGCAGCGCGGCACTTTGTGCGCAGAAATATTTCGTAACGATTCAAAATTCGCAAGAACATGCAACAACGTTCGAGAGGTTTTTTTTAAGAATTTATCGCGTCCAAGAGAATATAATTAAAATTGATATCGAATAAATGTGTGTCTTATTGTGGCGTGTCTTGTTTACGTGTCATTATTCGATGTACCAAAGCAATGACATCTGGGTCTGCAGAAGCGCCGACCGGAACACCCGCATTGCAGACACCCCTTCGAGACAACTCCGGAATCGGTACCCGCCATTTTTCCCCGCTCACGTAGACGTTATTTATATTCACGAAATTTATGAAACTTCACGAAAGTGTGAGAGTTTGTTCGCATTTCGGATTCGTGTAAAATTTAGTTGTTGTGAAACTACTTTTCTCTTACTAAAATCTCGGTTTTCTTATTTTCCTATTCATCTGTCTGTTATGCATCATCTCTTCCTCAATTTTTTACTTATTTTTCAGCTGTGTGCCTGTTGAAAGATCGATTAGTAATGTTCGATATTCTCGATATTTTGGAGTTTCTGATAATTTAAGAGGACGAACAGAGAGCAATGATGCGATAACTTTTACGAGATAGCCGTTACTGTCGCGACTCGATCGTGAAAAATGCAATTGTGTATTTCGGACCGGGGTGAATGGAAGTCGCGAGCCGTAGGAGATAAACGGGATAATAGGCGGCGGTCTGAATTTTGAAAATGATTCGTGCGGCGTGCGAGCGGCGGCACTAAAGCAGATCGAACTCCGCGAGAGATCAATGCGCCAATAATTTCCTATGACGATCGTAGTTCGTTCGACTCGCCGACATTATTCATCGGACGGAATTCCGAATAAAACAACCGTCGGAATCACGTTAAAAGCTTTCTGGCTCTTTCCGCTGAAACGACTCTGCGTTTTCCCCGTTGCTATCTGTATATGCCTTTTCCTCTCTCTCTTTCTCTCATTTTTTTTTTTTATCTCTTTTTTTTCGGTATCGTCCACTCTGTTTTTTACTCGCTTCTGATGCGCTACCCTTGGTTTCTCTCCATTGCTGTAGCCTTTTGTAATCCCGCAACCCGACGTTGAAAGGCGTGCGTGAGCAAACGTGAAACGCGCGAGTGTAAACGAAAGCGACAGTGGAAGAAGGGCAAAGAGATGAAGTGGAAAGAAGCACCTTGGAAATAAATTTCACTGGGTTCATGAAAAGCTCTGGTAACTGTTAAAACGCATCGAAATGTTCTTCTTTCGTTCTCTCTCTCTCTTTGTACATGCAATAGCGTAGAAGAAGAACCGGTAACACGAAGAAAGGGCGAGTGGAAGATAGTTATCTGAATAAAAAAGATTAATTGCTCCCACCATCGTTGTTCTTTTTGTCAGTGAAAGCCGATACAACGACTCATTATCGAAAACTTTGAGAAAGAAACAAGCGCGATCCAAACGAAATCAATCGAAATAAATATTTCACGTGCTACTTTAAGAAAAAATACTTTAACAAACGACACATATACTTTTAACGCGTATATTAACACAATGGTTTTGCGAAGAGTCAGATGAAAAACAATTATATATATATATATTACATGGTATAAAAAATTCAAGTTTTCAAGTTTTTATATTTTGTTCAATTCTTGAGAGACCTAAATTTTGCTCTTCTCCCTCGACGCAAATTTATCGATCGCTCACTATAAAACGTTAAAACATGAATTCGCCACGACGGTTTCTCAATCTATGTAGCGAAAGTGAATTTTTGAAATCTCGGTTCAGAGAAGGAAAGAGAGAGAGAGAGAGAGCGAAAGAAAGAAAGAAAAGGAAACGACGAATGTGCCGAGAATACGACACGGTGGTCAAATTTTTATCGCTTTTATTCAGAGTTACAATTTATTGGTCGGAATAAGGCGATCGATACGCGTAGGCGTCACATTGTCTGAAGCGCGTTTTACGTTTTACTCGAAGAGACCATTTCGAACGCCGACTACTGCTAGTAGTCTCGAACGGCACATTTATAAGCGAAATAAAAGTCCTCCGACGGAGAACGAAGGGTTGCAACTGAATAGGGAAGAGGGGGAGGGGATTGCAATGGCGCAGTGCGTTGGGAAGGAAGTTAAGAGTTGGCAGAATAATATCACTTTTTCAAACTAAGTGTCATTACGGAGAAAATTTGTTTTTAAATGTGCATTCAGTGCGTCATTGACAGAGAGATAATTGAGGTTGCATGAAGATACACACTGCTAAATACTCGACGTACAAACAGTCTTAAGAAAAAAATAAAATTTTGTGAACGTTTTATAATTACAATTGATAATTTAGCATGCGTTGCTTAATTGCTTTTTTTTTATACAAGTCCGATTATACTTTATATTTTATGTTTCAGAATGCTGGCTGGGGAGAATGGTCGCCATGGTCCAAGTGGTCGCCATGTTCACGGTAAGTCGTCAAGTTTAAAGAGAGCAATATAGCTTCCACTTTGTAATTTCTTTATAAAATATGAATTTTATTTGTTGTTAGAATTATATAAAATATTGCATAAATAACTTCATGTGGAGAGGAGGAGTTGTAAAATTGTCGTTAATGTTTGCTTTAATTTTTTGTTTAACTCAATAAGGAATTGAACTCGAAAAAATATATTACTCGAGAAAAAATTTTTTTTATTTTATTATTCGGCACTCGCGTGTAGGTGAGGTATTTTCTGTGCGTGGTCATGTGCAAGAAGTTCGTATTTCACGATGAAGAGATTGTATTCTAGAACAAACTGCGGAGCGGAGAATAGCGCGCACATATTGTGGCCGTGCGACAAAGGGCGTCTTAACGGGGTTGTCGGTCTTTCGCATGCAAGGCATGATCCAATCTCGCGATTTCTCATCGCCTGTTTCGTACGGTTCTAATATTGAGTCCTACCGATAACACAGCCGGAATGTTAAGCGTTTCGGAACTCATTTTGGCGGCCACCATCGCGGCAATAACTTTGTTCCCGACTCACCTCCTCCTCCTCCTCCTCCTCCTCCTCCTCCTCCTCACCGCTCGTTTTTCAGTTATACTGAAGTGGCTGGAACTGTGAAACGTAGCAATTTATGGCACTTACAACTTGCGAACTGCACTTGGCCGGAAAAAAGCTTATTGTGTGATCTACAGCGCCCTATTTATTGATGTTTTCACGCCACCTGTATTTCACACATCTTGGTGTGCTCTCCCGTCTCGCTTACGATTTCCAATACCGCAAAAATAACAAGATGTCTGTAGTAATAAAGATAATTAATTGCTCTAACTAATTATAACATAACAAGTTGTTGCTTCAAGCATTGGTTTTCCAATATATTAAAATTACATATATAAATTTTTGTTATGAAGTTATAACAATAAATATTAAATAATAAAAATTTCTTTATCGCACATGAGAGTGTCAATTTTCCGCGTATTTATTATAACGATTAATATAAATTTATAATGTTTGATAAATTTAAATATTTTTTATATTTATAAAATTGAGAGTAATCAATAGATATAATGCATAGTGTGTACAATATTATTGTTCCAATTAATCAAATATCTGTAATTAATAAGCATTATTTAAAGCAAACAATTGCTATTTGCATAAACTAAAATGCAATTTATGTACAAACGTTTTTATTACTACGTAAATTATACCGGAAACTGTTCCTTTCGTTTAACAAACCCGAGCTAAACGAAACGTGAACTTGTCACGCAGATTTTGACAGCTGTTGAATCGCGTCTTGATTTTGAATTTCTTATATTTAAATCACACTACGAACAAAGTTTCCGATATATTTTACAGATGTGCTTTGTCTAACAAATCTCTTGACTTCTCGCTAAACACTTGTACTTTCGCACAAAGTGCACGAAACTTTCGGTATGTTCTCAGGCCGCTTTGTGTGGCTGAGTCTGTTTTATGCTTACACTTTTTTTGCATTTTGTTTCGTTTTTCTTTTCTTACCAAAATATGAACATGTATCTATCTTATTCTAAGTGCAAAAGATGTGTGCAAGCAGCGCGAAGATGTCATGCTTTCCACGCCTATTCTCATGAGGATCAATGTCGCTGCTGTCAAATCGAACTTAACGCTCAGATATCGAGAAGTCTTAAACCTCGAGAACACTTCCGCATTGTTTACGAAAATTGCGAAGAAAATAAGTTAATTAAATATTTAATATTTATGAATTTATCTTTCCTATTTGTGTATTATTAAAATAAGGATAAAATTGCAATCGTAATTGAAAATGTGATTACATTTAATTTCCACTCTATCGGAATTTTGACGCTTCGCTCAGAGATATTAATCCAGTTGTTTAAACATAAGTTATAGAGAGACAACCATAGAGTTCTAGGCTGAAGTTCGATTTATGTATATAAATGAACGTGATAATTGGCAAGAACACTTTAATATCACAAGTGACACTTTCAATTCAGTGGCGAATGTATTTTGTACCGCGAGTACGGAGAGCACTAACTTATACTTGTTGTGGTAACGCAATTTTCAGCGAATAAAGATCGCTCATGGAATTAGCGTGAAGTAGTAAATTGAATTAACTAACCGCGTCGCGTCGGTGCGCGACGCTGCTGAAATGTAATTAAACTCTTGACGATTGCAGCACGCCTTGCGATTATGAAAACTCCATTGAATAAGCGTGCCTGGGAAAGACATCCCCGATCGAAGTCCACTCGAAAATATTTCGAAAGTCATACAATATAGAAAATAAGTTTCTGATATATTTTTCACACTTGTATTACGTTCTTTCAGAACGTGCGGCGGCGGAATCTCGCGGCAACAACGTCGATGCAGGCGTAAACTGTGCAAGGGAAGACTCTGGACTATCAAGTATAAAATCTGCAACTTGGAGGTAAGTAGTTCTAACCATCTCTCACGTCTCGTTCTCTGTATTTTAAATATTTTACAAACTCTCGAATATCGTTTCCATTTTGCATGTAGATACAAATTTTTTATACGATGAATTTGTTACGTGTGTGTGTGTGTGTGTGTACCGTGTTTTAAATTGTGTAAAAGAAATAATTTAACTACATCGACATAGCAACTTTTTTGTGAGAGAGGGAGAGAGAGAGGGAGAGAGAGAGAGAGAAAAAAAAATAAAATATTATGAATTTTTTACATAAAAAAATTTTCTACTTATTTTTTATTTAAAATTATGCGACACATATAGGTAGACTGAAGTGTATATTTAAATACAAATATAAATTCACAATTTTGGCCAATCTTGTGTATTAATCATGCGTTTAATCATATTACGCGTTAAACACAGTGACATCGCTATTTTCACACACTCTCTCGTTGCGCGAATGATTTAAAAATATCGGCGCGAAGCCGATGCACCTGCAATAACATGACTAATAATAACGCAAACGAATTGCAACGTTCTGCGAAATTAAATGGCGTTTATTGCCGCAAATCGTTCTTAAATATTTTAATTTGCGCTCGTAATTCGTCGATGCGCCTGCATCAATATTATGTCAACCGAGATGTAAATTGGATACATGATGAATTCGATATTGACGCACAGCGGCCAACAGCATTTCTCGTATGTAAGCACGTTTCTGCACCGCGGCCGCGGCCAATACGCACGCTCTGCAGTTATCCGGGCTAACCCTCCCTTCCTCTGGGACAGGGATGTAGGGATGCAAGTGATCCGACCTACATTCATATCTGGGGCAAGTGTTAGATAGGATGCGGCTACATGTCAAACAGAATCGTCTCGATATACGTTTTGCGTGTCGATTGTTGTCGATCAACTTGCGTTTTATTCAAACGTTATATCCCTTTAACTTTTAATTATTTCAATTTTATCCGAGTAGAATATGCGCTATTAAAAATAATGGAATTTATTATACATATATAAATACGACAAAATAACCTACAATGTTTTTTTTTTTTTTTTTTTTAACTACAAAATTTTCTGTACGCGGCACAAAGCGAAATAGATTTATACCTTTGGACAGTATCGATGTACAAATTCGATAAATTCAACCGGTAGAAAATTTTTATCAAAAAAAAAAAGGAAAAAAACAATTTTTCTACCATTCTAGTTGGATAACGTGCATATCCAACAAAAGTAAGCCGCTACTTTTCTGGCTGATTAAAAACGTTTGTCGCGCTAACGCGACGACGCTCAACCCAAATTGACGTCGTTAACCACCGCGTTTCAACATAACGGGGGGCGCAGATCTCTCTCGCGAGGGATAGAGAAAGAGTGGGAGAAAAGGAGAGGGTGGAAGGAAGGGGAGATTGTATTCCGAGTTTCTGCAAAATCGTAAAAGTGCAAAGCACTCATCGGTCCCAGATGAGGAACGCCTTTGTCGACGAGCGGTCACGCGACCGATGCGACGTGACATTTTGCCCGCGGGAGCGATATTCACTTGCGCTTGTTCCGCACAAGAAAGCGCATTCGACTATGTTCGTACATGCGCTCGCATGCAACAAAGAGTATCGACTAACATCTACAAAGCAACGTCGAGGTCTTAGCGAGACGTCTTGCGTTCTCATTTTTTTTTTTCTTTACTCGCGCTCCATTTCGTTCGAATTCGTGACGCACAGTGTCTTTTTCACTTAACCGGGCCAAAACGCTTTATTGTCCCTTGCCGACGACGGTGGTGTAGAGACTGTGGAACTTTTCGCTCGCAAACTTACGAGCAACGTACTGGGGAAAGTGCGAAGGTTCCTCGTATATGTAGCGCAAGTATGTAAACACACACTACTACACTTTTACCGTTGTGAACTATTGTTTCGTTTTATTTATTTTTTTTTTCTTGCTTTAGTTTGATTTGCTACGGAAAAAAGCAACGAAAAAAAAAGGATATTTAATGAATCTTTTCACTGAATCCTGCCGCGAAAATGACAGAAGGTCGGGGAAAAAATGTGCTATAGTCCAGGCTCGTCAGGTATTCCATTCGCGCGATAAAAGCCAACGAGAGTAGGTTTGAGTATATATCCCGCGAAATATTCCTGCGGCTTGTTGCATTAATCTTCAGGATTATCTCGACGAAATGTGATAGCCTCTCCCGTAATTTTCTGACCTCCTACACACGCTTTCTGGATTTTCTCGTATATACGCGGTAATATAACGAAGCGTAATATACGTTCTCGGATATATAATATTTTGTCAATTTTTTTTTATTATCATTAATTTTATATCAATAGCGCGATAATTAATCTTTATGCGCCAATATCATAAATGAAGAAATGTTATAATTTTCTCGTTTTTTTTATACATATATTTTTTCACGTATCGAGCGAGAAAAAATCGGAATAAAAAAATCGGAATTTGCCAGATATTTCCCATGTATTTTCTGAAATTTGTTGCATTGTCTCGCACGTCAAAATGACGTGGATTTTGTTCCATCTATGGGACATCTCTCATTCAGTCTGATGGACAATTTTCCAGGGTGAGCGGTAAGTGCTGCCTCGCTTCTGTGCTTTTTATGATGTCACATCCAATCGACAGCTGTGATTGGTCAATAGCGCGCGATTCTCCGTGTAAATGACCGACCGTGATCCTAACAATTCCGATATTATCCGGTATCTTGCAGCTATTGCTATTGGAGAGAAAAAGAATTGATTTATCATTATCAGCTCGCGCGTACAGTAGCGATAATCAGAATGAAAAATGAAATGTAAACGCAATTATATATTACCGATTTCCACGTATTACATTTTAAACTTTGTTTTCTGACTTGCCGTTTGCATCACGATCACAATGCGGTTATATTTGCATTAACAGTTGCGATTCTAAATACATCCGGTAATTTATCGTCGGCAAAGCGGAGTATTATTTTACATCGGTCGTGAGATTCTGCGCGTTCCATCACAGACAAACCGGAAAACTCGATAGTCCATGACTCGATTTCGTCAAACAAATGGAACAAATCTTTTTCGAAAGATTTATGCAAAGCGATCGAGAGTTAGCGACGTTAAAATATTTAATTGTTCTACTCGATTTAGAGGTCTTTTATACGTACAAGAACGATTCTTCGGTAAAGTCTAAGACAATAATTCAAGAACATGTATTGTACATTTTAAGAGATAAAATTCAAGCGGAAGAAATTTACGTCCATGGAATACTTTTCCGTCGTTCCCGTTTTTACTCTATTTTTTTCGCCGCTTCTTTCAAAAAAAAAAAAAAAAAAAAAAAAAAAAAAAAAAAAAAAACGTTATGTGTACACGCTAGCGCGCATACAAATATGGTTTTAAAGAATCACTTATATCTACTTTTATAAAGAGCATTACATTTACAATTTTTCGCGTTTTGTCTCGTTTTGTAGATTTGTATCAATTTTCGACAGTTTCGTTCACGCGATAATAAAACTACCACCGATTTTAATGTAATATGATTAATTTTTTGTCTCTCCTCGTGTGTATCGAAGCGAAGATCGCATTATAAGCGCACATATTTGACATTAAATATACTCTCTTCTTTGTGCGCTATCGAATAGAAAAAAAAACAAAAAAAATACTTTTTTCTTCACACAGCGTAACGTGACATTTAATATATAAAATTGAATGTAACAAAACTACGGCAAACTCAAAATCTGCGACCCAAACTATGTATTTTATTAGCGAACATTTTTTTAAAAATCGACTTTAACACATTTTACGTGAAATATAAATGATCAAAGAAATTTTATTGAAATTTTTATTCTCTATCGCGCGCACAAGAGAAACACATTAATGTATAATGTGAGCAATGTGGCATCAAAAATTCTTTTCTGTCTGTTACATGTGTTTCAGACATACGCGAAACGAGAGATATTAAATTATTATTTGCAAAATTCACATCTGTAGATTTTTTTAGACTGCGAATATATTCTATTATTTTTGTTTAGTATAATAAACGTTGGAAACACTCATAAAGAAGATAATCAGACTTCCTCTGTTCCGTTCCTAGCGTTCATGCGATACATATTGCATATATGAGTACGTGTGAGATACGTATGAGTACGGAAAAATGAAGCGACATTACTCACAGCGAAATATCCTGAAATGACTTGACTACGTAGCAGTGTGTGTGTGTGTGTGTGTATAGTAAGTTCCGAAAATGGAAACTTCTATTATATATTGTTTCGCCATTTACTGAATAGAAATCGCGTTTCAACATGAACACAACGAACTGGCGAAAAAAAAATCTATTTTAAGACACTATGTATATCTTGTATGTTTCCGTTCTTTTGTTATCGATTTAAAAATAACCGGTATCTTTTGCTCTCGTCTGTATAAAAAACGTATCAACTACGCGGCGCGGTCGGAGTAAATAATAATAAAATGCTACCGGAAATCGTAGAGAATTCCTCGAGAATTTGAAATTCCATTGCGAAAATAGAGCAACTTGAACAGGAAGTTTAGCAACTCAGATGTTTGGTTTGCGAATTCTCGAGGTAAATCGACGGAAATATCGATGACATCTATTATGGGAAACTGTCCGCATTGTTGTGCGGATGTAAATAGAACTGCGATTAGAGAGAACTTGCAATTTGCGAAAGTGCCGTGTGTTGCCGCTTCGCGTCGGCCTGTTTACGAAGATATTTGCATACGGAGTTGGCGCCGTCGTCAGAACTTTTATTGAACATTCTGTAATTGCAGTTTTACAAGGCTATTAATATCGCGTTTGCGAGCAAAGCAGGCCAATGATGAATCCTGTTGCGGCGCCGCGGAGATAAATAATGGAACTTTCTTGCGAAGCTAAATACGCGCGCCGGACTCGTGCATAATGCATTACTTGCAATTTCCACGATGCGCAAGTAATTGCGGACGACAGGAGTTAGGTGAATTATTATTCCTGATAGCCGCGCTATGGAAGCTATCGAAGACAGAGACGAGTGTGTATTCGGCGACAATTGAACCGATTCGCATCTGGATCGCGCGGATCACATTTTCGTGTACAAATCGAACGAAAATGTACGTGTAATATTTGCGACGTAAAGAGGTCATAGAAAAAAAAACGATCTTTCGATATAAGAAATACTTGTATTTCAGTTTATTCTTTATCGAAGAGCAATATGCGCGTAGTAAAATACACACTATCATCACAAATAATCACGACACGGTAGCTAACAGACAAATGTTATCGATCGTAACTAATTGCAGGTCGGGAATGGATACTCGTCGCTTTTTCGAACACATCGGCGGTATTGAACTCGTTAATTTGTCGCGCAAAGCCGTTCTCGAAAATATCGAAGCCCCGCCGTTAGTTACCTCTGCTACGTTTTATTTATCGAAACTCGGAAGTTGAACGATACACACAGTCGGACGTTGGATATTGAATTACATGTGACTGACATGTCCCGGTGGCACGACAATTCTGACACTCACCGTTCACTGCAGTTTGTGATGCATGCACCGCGTTGCGACAAGCATGTGGCACGACCAAATGGTTCCCTTTTAGGGCCGTGGTGTGTAATTCGCTATACTATATACGCGGTTACGTGACCTGACAATTCGAGAAAAAATAACGATTTCACAGAGGGATGACGTGTCCCGAGATAATTAACGGATTGCGTTGCGTTTATTCTAGCGAACACTAGGCGAAAAAAATCTTGATACGGTAAAACGCGTCGTTTTACGTGTATCTCCAGTTTATTGATTGAACACGCGTAAGAGAGATGCGCCGTGAAACATTGAGAGATTGCTGATAAAAATAATTTACAGAGTTTGAAGAATTAAGTTGTACCACAGTAATTTGCCGCGCACGTCTCGGCTGACCGCGAGCAAAAAAATGCGAAATGCAAACGCGACGAATTGCGATACTCCGGAGGAAAGTTTATCAGCTCCGGATGCCATTTTCGCGAATTACCAGCAGCTAAGGTCCGATAACAACGCGGTCGCGGAAGAATCACGGCGAGTGAAATGACGGAAGAAAAGAGAGCACAACATCATTAGCATAACGAAACGGAGAGGCGTGCGCTGAATCCAGATTTCAGTCTTCCAACTGTCATCCTCCTTCCACTCTTTACCTTGTCGGTTTCTCCCGTTTCTGGACCCGCTTTGTCTCGCCCTGCACACCGGTCTCGTCGGTTCTCTCGATGTGCTCTGTTAACTTAACGCGCGCAATGGCACAGTGTGTATCTCACCGAGGTTATGTATCTCGCATTTTACTGGCGACGAAAATAGAGGAAATTCATTTGCGAAAGCGAAACGAAAATCCCATCGTCGACGCCGCGATGCGATAACGCGCGGCGAGAGATTCGCGCCGTCGTCGGTGCCTGGTCGATAAAACCGGCGGTGATGGTTAAAAGTAATTTAGGGTTTCTCAAAATTTTATTGCAAATAAAAAAAAAGATATTAAATTATAACGAGACACATACACGTTTGTATCTTATTTTTAAATCTTTTACTTTCCCAAAATGTTACAGAGAAGAAATATTAGATGATTGAATATTATGTTTAATGGTCTTTTGTGGGAAATAAATTGTAAAAGGTTCATTGTATAAATATACATGTAAACGCGTTGTGAACTAACATTATAAGTTAGGCAAATTTTAATGACCAGGATGTGTACTCACACATTTTACGCAATACTTATATCTATAATATAATCTCTGTGTATATTTATTCTAAATCTCAATGTGCTGCAGTCGCAAATCTCTCGCGCAAAAGCAATGGGAATAAACTCGCGCAATTTACACGTTTTATTCATGAAATATAATTCCGTTTCTCGGTACATGTTCTTGCGCGTTACGTGCTAAGCATGCTCCGTCATTTTTTTTTTTTTCTTTTTACGATAAAAATTGACACGCAGCTCGCACAATATTTTGGCTTGAAGGCTTTCAAGCCACAAAATCATGCAAACTTTCATAATTTGTTAATTACGCACAATGCACGTCTCTTTGCAGTATCAGGTATTAACGCGTGAATAATTTATTCGTCAATTGTTTCGTATAGTAACAATATTTACTGGCTTTATTATAATGACACACAGGCTCGAACTTGGCGCCGAGTTGTCGATAATAATAAATTGCGATAAACATATTGATCCACGCGACCGATCATAATTAACGACGTAATCGTGTCAACATTCCATTTTCATCTCGCCGATCATTTTATTAAACCAATTAACACGTGTTTTATCAATGAGTTCTCATCTTATTATAATCAACGTTTGTTTTCTAATGACAATTAAATACGTTTTGCTTCATTCATCATGGTGGCAGCCGGTTGTGAAATTCAAGTTTGTCGAGATTACGTTTTAGCAACGCGCGATATATCCTTTTATTTCTATTTTTGTACCGCAAAATTGATGTTTGGCAGCGAGAATTCATATGTATAGATAGTAACTCGCGCGATTTCAGAATAGGTGTATTGTAGCTCGAATCCAGAACTATCAAGAGAAATCCGGGACGTATAATCGTAATTGATGGATGCGGATGTGTTCGTTATATAAATGAAACTAACTGAAGCGAACGAATCAAACAGAACCAATCCATCATACTGTCTATATATGTATAGAATTTTCTATTTTATATAAAACAAAAAGAAACACACACGCATTGTGCGTATCGCCAAGTGCAAGGTGTATGTATATGTACACACACATACCACATAGGTGTGTGTGTGTACACACACCAATAAGACGGCATATCTGCTTGGCAAAATATCCGCTTGATAATAACGATAGTTGCGCAAACAATAAAAGGACGGAAGTGCAATCTGCACAAGACGAGGCTATAAAAGTGTAACGCCCGGACTGGCGCTGACATTCAGCTCGTGGCGTCGTCATCGCGCGCTCCGTTTCGTTGTGACGATATGAAATTGTTGCCAAATCCACCACGCTCTCACATTCCGGAGTGTATAGCGAAACGAAGCAGAAATATATTTATATATATATGCAGTATAGAAAACTCGAATGTAGGACGGATGGAAAGAGTTTGTAGTTGTGATTCAAGAAAACGGCCATTAGACATTTATTTTGAAACGGCATATCTTCGTTCACGTAGATAAATTTCAATTTTCGAAGCAAGTTTTCGATACATGTTGTGTGTGTATATATGTAACACAGTTTGCTTATATTTTATTTGAAACATTTGTCGCTACGGATTTGAACTCACGGCAACATAGCCAACGGTCGATTAAGCTTTCAGATGTAGTCGTGCACAATTTCAGGCGGATAAAACGGCGGTAATTTTGTACATATGTAAATTCGATGACCGCACAGTGAACATTGCGCTTATAATAGTTTTGAGATTGATGTCAATACATAAAACATTGGCATGAAATAACAACGTGCAAGATACTTCTATTTTGAACTAAAGAGAGAGAATGGATGTTTCCTTACGATTTTCAAAACTTAATAATATCAATATTTTCGTAAACATTGAAACCCAAGTGTGATCTGGCTTATAAAAAACAGTACAAAAAAATTTAAATATTTATTTTTAACACAGAGAATTTTATTTATATTTATTTAAAAAAAATGATATATATAAATATGTATATGTATATATTGCTCTTGTTATACAAATTAAAAGATATATTTAAAATCGAAGCGCGATATAGTTCTCGATTTATATATAGATTAATTAATATTTATTTACTTAGAAATACATGCAAATATTCAATAATATCAACATGAATTTGACTAAATTGCTTCCAGGTAAATACATATATATATATTTGAAAGACAGTTGTTATCGAAATTACACAATAATTGTAAACACGCTACGTTAAATGGAATGTGAGACAAGCCTACATTCCGTGAAATATGCTTTTCGAAAATTAATTGGATATACAGTGCTAACACCCTGATGAATGTATTATTAATCAGACGAATACATCATCACAGACGTTTCTCTCTCTCTCTCCCGACTCTCGAAACTCTTACGACTTCGCCTGTCCGTAGGGCAATTTGTAACTGTCTGCTATTGTGCCTGTGCTGTGAAATTGCTAATAGCGTGTTACGGAGATGCGAGATTTGTGACGATCGTTACAACACAAGCATTTAAGTATCATTTCTCTCCCTTCACTCTCACTCTAGTTTGCTTCTCAACAGATTCTAATTATTATATATACGAGATTTTTCCATGATAACATAGTCTTGATTGATAATCGAGCGGCGGAACTATCCCTTGTTTTTAAATTTAATATCGAAGAGAAAAGGAATTTAATTAAGACTTAAAAAATTTTTTAAATTATTATTAAAACCATATAATGTTTTTAATATGTATGTGTAATACATATATATATGCGTAAAACTTTAAACAAATCGAATTTTCGCATATGTATGATCCGCACCAGCATTTTTATTGAAAACACATATATATTATTCAATCAATGCGGAAATGCATTCCACCATCCACGTGCAACGCGCCGCGTTTCCGCCCGTCAAAGAACAGTGGATGCATACAATACGCGTGCGCATTATACGGATGCTCGCTGGAAGGTCATGTGCTGTCAGTGGATAATGACAACCTGTGCATGAAACTAGGTCAAATTCGATGTGAGATCGACTAGACTAATTAGCAGAGCAGCTATATAATGCTTAACGCATTGTAAATCCGGATTGTAAATTGCATTGCGCGTATACTATAGATGAGACTTGATGCGTGATTACGAGAGTGATAGCGTTGCGCGGTAATGGTGTATTATAAATGTCATTGTAAATATATACATCGATAGTAAACCGGAACGCGCATCAAATGCGTACAAATATGTATTAGCAAACTGAGAGTGAATTTAATTGGGAATTGTACTTTCGCTACACTCAACTTTTACAAGTGAAATAGAAGTGTCTGTCAAGTTAGCCCTCCCCCTTCATGAAACAAAACCACATTTGCACCTATATAAAAATTAAGTGCTATATAAGTGCTAATTAGGTGCCCAATTAAACAATTTGGTGCTTATTTCAATTTTCTGTCAAACCACTTGAGCACTAAATTTTTTAATTGGGCACTTAATTAGCACTTAATTTTTATATAGGTGCAAATGTGGTTTTGTTTCATGGGGAGGGAGGGGGAGGGGTAACTTATTATAGGCAAAATAGACATTTTGCTCTTGCTTTAAAATTACAAAAAAAAAAAACAAAAGAAAAGCAAAAAAAAAATTCTGTGGAACAAATCTCAAAAATAATGAAGCTTGTGGATGCGCGGAGCACGCATCGGATCACAGCAAGATAATCCGTCGCATTTTAAACGCGCATGTGGAACGAGGAAGTGATATGAAAGGGAAAAGGTCGCGTCGGAAGGGGGTTGTGATGAAACTCGATGCACTTTTGGCTCGTATCAACAAAGGGCTGTGTTACATTCCGCGCCAGTAATCGCATTTACGGTCGATGGAACGCGTGCACGCGTGTCAGTGCGTGCGCGACGCACGCACCCCATACGCGTTATGTAACAATTACGTCACGAAAGGCCTCTATCAGATGTTCGCGTCTAACAAAGAGGACCGCGCGAAATCAGGGCAAATTTGACGAAACCGTGGGATGATTACGACGCGGTTGACGCCGGAGTTACACATCGTCGCGTTGCAACAAGCTATATACCGTGAATAATCCCTAAATCCACGACGTGAGTGGTATTGCTAACGAAGCGGCAATTCAATATCAACGCGTGCGACTACCCAGTAAATTCGTCGTAAAAAAAAGAAAACAAAACGAACACACTATCATCTCGACCGCGCTAATTAATTATTTTTTATTATATTAATTCTTATTTCTGAAATTGTTTCCTTTTTTTTTTAAAGAAGAATCAGCTTTGTTCGAGGATTCATAATTTTGTAAGTACCTTTGAAACTGTTTTTTAATTTTATTTTTCGCGGAGGGAGTTGTGCGGTAAAAGTTTTATTGTTTCTCGTTTGTTTAGTTTAAATGAAAAACGCATTTTTTACAATAGTATAAATAAATAAACTACAACGAGTTTTTTTCGCTAGTTGGAAACCGAAATTGCGAACTTATTCAGCAACAAAAGACGAGGGAAAAAAATCCCGAATAGAGAATTAGATTACATTCGAAACTATTACAACGTGATTCGAAGTAAAGTTGAATGTATTTGCGCTGCGGTAGCTGAATACTCGCGGAAATAGGCGGATCAAGGTGAAATTTAGGTCTTGCGGATTAAAACTCTGCAAACATCCGAAAGCGTACTCGAAGAACTGCCAACTCGTGTGCTGTAACATCGACGATTTCAGTTATCCGAGTGACCTGTGCCGCTCGGATTATCTGGATCGTTTCATTAAGCGAGCTCGTAAACGAGAGAGAGAGAGAGAGAGAGAGAGAGAGAAAGAAAGAAAAAAAGAAAGGAGCTATATCTAAATCGAGTAAACTTTATTATTCGTGTTGATTTTCTATTTGCGGTTTGAATGTATGAATTTACAAACATCACAAAACTACATTATTTAATAGATACCAATTTTTAAGCACGTGAAAGCTTCCAATTAGTAGATCAAATTAATGAATACGTTTAAAAAAATATTTGTACGTACATCCAGCACATTGGCTCGTATTGACCTTGAACTATATCTGCTAGATATTAGAAATTTATTCGAACAGATGCTAAATACTCGTTTCGCACAAGTTGAAAGTTATTTATACGTGAAAAAGTTCAGCAAGTAAAGCAGTTTAGTGAGTGTAAGAATAGCAAACAGAAGCAGCAGTTTTGATATGATTAGTTCTACCAACGTCGTCACATTCGGTCAGAGAATCGAATCATTGGAGAATATCCTGTTCGAGAATATCGTATATAGTCGGAGGTACCACTTGGTACGTGGTATCGGAAATGTTGAAGACCGGTCTATTACATTCTGATCGATAGCATTTCTCATTCGATGAAATTACACAATATCGTAAACATGTTTCTCGTTGTCAGATCAAGTCTTCCAGACATTCCCCTTTTATTGTGTTACAAGAAAATACAAAACACTTTATATTTTTACTAATATTATTCCACACAAGCCAGGATGTAGTGTGTATTCTGCTTTTTCATGCGCGTAGCGCATTTAATCGATTAAATTCAGCCTCGAGAAACAAAATTCCGGGGGTGACAGGTGTGGCTTAGGTGTGATCGTGGGATTCGCAAGCACGGCTTGTCCGCTGTTTGAAGAACGGGCGCGCCTCGGGCTCCATTTGACTGCATTGACGATTCGCGCGGTGTAGTTTATCGGGAGGCGGCAGGGGTAAGTTTCCTCCAGTGCACGCGGCGGTGTGAAACTTTCGTCGAGTAATCCGTTACGAAAGTTATCGGGCGTAACGTGCACGGAATTTCCGTAAATACGGATAATCGAGAAACGTGCCGGCTACCTACGCTGTGTTTCTCTTTCTCCTCTCGGTACTTCGCGACGGGGGTGCAACCGCATATCGAGCCACTCTCTTCTCTCTCTCTCTCTCTTTCTCTTTCTCTCTCTCTCATTCTGGTCGATGCTGCGCAATTGCGAGTAACGATTGGCACACGCAATGAACTCCGCGTTGTGCGGTACGTCGCGCGAAATAAAATTTCACGGGACGTTTGTTCGCGCGCGAATCCGATCGGCATTTCGTTCGAAAAAGGGAAGGAAGGAAGGACTTAAAGTGAAACGTGTCGCGGGAAATCGGGTTAATGGGAAAAATCGAGAAGCGGTGCGAAGTGTCAAACTTGATTGGAATAGTTTCGAGAAGAAGTTTTCTTATCTTTGTGTATACACCGATTTTGCCGCTACTGTAGCCGCGAGAGAAAGTCCCTTTTCCGCGTTATTGTAACACTTATGTGTATTATTTTTAAAATAAAGGAAAAAGAGAAAAAGAAGAAGAAAATTTAGTGCGAAAAGATAATTGCAGTGCGCAAAAATACGCGTGTTAAAAAGAAAATGCGTAATTTTGTTACGATAACACAGACAACAATTCGCGGAAGTAAATGTGAATAATATTAGCATTAAGGAATTTATCAAAACAAAGTGTCTTCCTGTTCTTGCGCGGTCATTTTCCCGGTTCAACGTTGTAATTCAGCGAATAAGCATACTTTTAATTAAGCGCCACTGTGCCAGGGCATCGCGCGCGTCGCATTGTGTCTCGTAAAATACTATTCCCCTGTGAAACGGAGAACAGCCGCGCCGTTCTAGACACGTTTCAGGATGTTATTTTCGCAAGCATTTCGCTCGCGACCTCTTCGAGCCTCCTGTACTTCCGGTGCTTTCTCGTCCTTAGCGGAATCCTTCTCGGCGAAAAAGACCAGCGTGTGTTATCGTAACTGTCGACGCGCTAAAGAAAAAGCTACGTTGTGTTTTCCTTTATTCCACTCACAAGAGGACGTCACTTTGTGAAAAGATGAGGAAAATGGCGTTCATGGTGTTTTTTTTTTCTTTGCACGTGTTCGTTCTTCGCGTCGCCGACTATACACCATAGGGTTGCATCTCTGCGGCCTCTTTTCTTTATTTTCACAGCAAAACGCAGCCTCAATGAGAAACTATTCACACGGGCTATTTTAGCGGAACGCGACGAATGGGCTTCTTTCAAAGTCCAACAACGGCCGAAAATGGCCGGAACAGAGGCACGGCCTCGGATCCGCCAGCGGCGGCGTATCAAGCGCATGAACCCGCATTGTGTGTTTAGCACAGAATGCGGTTTAGACAAATTTACGCGTTTTTAATGACCTCAAATGAATGGATTTAATTTGGAAAAGAAATGAGAAATTGTATCAAAATTCTTTGGTTGTTGAGAAAATCTTATTGAGGAAATTTAATTATCGCGAATTTCTGTTTGCAATAATTAGGTGCCGAATATTATGAGTCTGTTTGTTTAAAAATAAAAAGTAGCCTTATTATGCAATATGCGCATTTTCATCTTTTGCATTATTAATAATCCCACTTATCTTTATTGCAATCGTCATTTGTTAATATCGCTGAATAAATGAATATAGGGATAAATTAAAATTGATGTGTGTACGATTCCATGTGTATACGCTTCTCAGAATAATTGTACAGCGGTGCAATGAAAACTGCGTACGGGAGAGCGTTGTAGAGTACGGCGTTTGTATTTAATTGCGATTAAACGAATGCATTTCCATTAGAACAAATGAAAAGTTTGGCAAAATGTGTATAATACTAAAGTTATTATTAAATACTAGAGGTATTGTATATTTGAATCAAGAAGAATAGACGCGGGTTTTTGAAAATTTATGTAACAATTTTATATATATATATTTTGTGTTTTAATTTTTAAGAAAATTTATTAATTGAAAAAAAAGTTTCTTTGAGATGAGTTTATGATCTACGTCCCACAATTAATTAATATAACGCGAATGCAAATTTGAGCAAAAATAAATATCAACAGTCGCGCAATTTGCATCACGAAATATTAAACTTATTTTACGTAACAACGTTTACGTCGTTAAAAATGTATTCACAGGCAATTTTGGTGTTATCTACGTAACGTTGTATGACCTGCATAAATATATTAAAAATAGTCGAATAAAAACTGATGAAGGAAGATAGAAACCAGAGAGAAAGAGAGAGAGAGAGAGAGAGAGAGAGAGAGAGAGAGAGAGAGCGCTTGTATATATTTATAAAATTTTCAATAAATTAAATATTTATATCTTGTTTTGCATTATTTTCTGCGCAATGTTTTTTGCAGATTATAATATTAATAAAAATATACGACAATCGTATGCCGCGAAAATAACATGGTACGTGGATCCGTTCGTGGATTTCCGTTTCGCGCGATTTTTATTCGCTGGGAATCAGAAAAAAATTCAGGGAAATATAATTTAATAAATATTCATGAACTATATTTGAATTACCAAACGCTGACTTCATATAAAACAAGGACGGAATGGTGCGTGCAGTTTATACACGGTTTATCGGCGCGTCGATAAATTGGTATTTTGTAAACACCAGAAAGCGGATAATAAAATTTGTATAACCGTGCGCAACGCTCTGTGCATTCTTGAGTTTCAAAAAAATCTATGCGAAATATTGCTTGCGTATTAAAATATTTTACAATATTTTATTAACCTCTCAGTTTTCTTCTAAATAAGAATAATACGAGCATTTCATATTTTTTGTAGGTGTTTTGAAAAATTACAAGTTTTTGTGCCGCGTAGAGATGAATAATGGATGACGAATTAACAAGCTGTCATTTGTTATTCAGATATCAATACATTCGAATGGAATAAATTTTCTCAAAATTTAGATTCCGATATATATATATGTTAACCACGCAATGTCTTTGCTCTTAGCCTCGTACTCGCCAGTTTAAGGAGAGAGAAGCAAGTTGTCGCGTAAAAGGTATTATTCATTGTTCTCTCGAAGTGCGCGGGGTTTCCTAATCGGCTGAAACGTCTGGCAAATGCCCTATGGGTATCTCATCGGCGCAAGAGTGTTAGATGTAGAAACGCTTTTGCGTAATGAGTAGTTGAGATTCCTTGTTAAGGAGCCCCCGAAACTCTGCACTGCGGCTTTCGTGCGGTTCCCAACAGGTTTCGACGTTTCGCATAGTTTCTTCCTGCAGTTCTGCTTTGTTGTCGATCCTACGAGAAGGCACATCCTCTGTACGTTCGATGCACTACTCTCTGTAGAATACGTCGATTAGAACGTACATTAGTTGAAGAAGTCAAAGCGTCTTTGCTTTTTCGAGGTTTAAGATGTAATTTTGTTTTTTTATCTAGAGTAATTAGTAATTAATAATGCTTTGATTAAAAATTGTTACTTTATTCTTAAAAAGAGCCGCATTACATTATTTAAAATATTGTACCATATTCTGAGAGAAAAAATATTTACTACTAAAGTCAAGAACAAATAAACAAAAACTTACACTACTTGATTACCTCGTTCCTCGAAGGTTTGATTAATAAGATAAAACCTATAAATAAAATTTATTTACCTGGTGACTTGAAAAAAAATGAATAAAAATTCAAAACTAAAATTAGAAATAACAAGAATTAAAATTATTTAGTTTATTCTGCTCTTGTATAATAAAAAGATAAATATTTGTTTGTTAGGAGAGAGCAATTTATGAAATTAATGGAAATACATCTCGAAAAACAACATATACTTTATATTGCAATCTATATTATTGAAATGTTGCCTTACGTATAATATATGTGCTTTTCAATTAAATTCCTTATCCGCTTTTGCTACAGAGTCCATAACAAAGCAGTTTATCCAGAGAGATTAATTGCTTGGTAAAATCGTCTGATCATAAAAATAGACAAGTTTGTCTGATTGAAGTACGTTTCGTATATTTTGCATTCTTTCTCGTTTGATTATTCATTCAATTTATTGGAAGCATTACACGGCAATAAAACAAATGTTTTTCCGCAGATAACATACTTTTTGTCATTGTTTTTGTTCATTATTTGACTTGTTGTTCTTTATTGTCGATTATCGAAATTTGTAGTTGTTTTCTTTTCAATTTTATTATGTACGTTGCTCATTTGATCACATATACGCGCACTACGTACACAACCACATTACAAACAACAGTGGTGTCTAACACACAGCGTCTTAGGATGTTACGCCGCACAGCTGCAAACTATTTTCTAGATCATCTCTGTAGCATAGCAAACTAACTCGGCAAGTTGCGAAATCGTCACGTTCGTGCAAACTGGTAGTAATCAAGGCTGAAGGAAACACTGTGGGTAGGAACAGTAGTAACGATCCGAATTTGCATCGCGTGGTGAATAATCCCGCGATTCTAAGAATCCGTATTATTGTCAACGAAGGAATAAATTACGCGCGCGCTCTTTTTAACTCTTTCACTGCTGACTTAATGAGACACCATGGCAGCCTGTCTCTGCTAAAGTATTTGTAACAGTTTTTCAAAATAATTGAAATGAACTCGCAAGTCACTCTCGATAGTTAGAAAAGAGATCGAACTTCGAGAAGTTTAAATGCACGAAAACTATTTCTGTCACTGGATATTAATCTTCTAAAGTCTCGAATATGTTCGAGCTCAGCAGTGAAAGGTCACTCATCAATCTCACTTCTTAAAATTAATCTTAAATCGAGAGAATTGAAAAAGAAAATAAATTAAATTTTGAGTTTTGTCAAAATGCTAATCGTCTCTGTTTCGTTTCGTATCTTGTGCAAATAATCCGGAGGCAGCCACCGTTAAGCAGATGTCTTACAACACAATTACAGTATGTTGCATATGAACTTGCCGCGCGGTATGCAACGTCGACCCAATTGAAACTGAACTCTGCGGCTGGCCGATCCGCGCTAATTAATTACTACGCTGCCGGCAAATTCATTACAACAAACACTGTTTCTAACAATAGTAGCAGCGAATGTTTAGCTACATTATCCTCATCGTCCGCGTCGCTCAACCGAAACTGTAGTGCAGTCGCATTGAAAACGATCGCGTGTAAACTTCACCGTAGCCGGTCCGGCGTGCGTTGCGCGTGTAGTTCTCACCTGTATATTTTCCATCTGAATTTGCTGATTATCGCATCGGAGTGCGCGATGTATGACGCCGCAAATAATCATCGTGCAGCGGGAAATGCGATTGAACGTGGCGGCAAATAAATTTTATCGTTCGAAAGTTTCGTTTCGGTTGCGTGTGCAACCGATCGCCAATCGATCTTCTCTCTCGTTGAGGAAAGAGAAATTATTTATATCGCTATTGTATTTCTTCCTACGCGTACATCCGTGTTTAATGTGCATGGAACTGGAACAAAAATTTACACAAAAATACGAAGCAATGTAATAATATTGCGTAATGTACAACTGGTTTGCTTGTAACTTGCAACAGATGTATCGTATTACAATACATGCCGATACTAACGATAATAATGACGAATATTGTTACGCAGTTGATACGCAGATAATATATAGTTTCATCGAGAATAATAAAATAATTATTCCAGCAAAATGATGTTTCCCGTCGTTATAAGTTTCGGATATATATACACGGCACGGAATTAAATTCCGGAAATTTTATCCCGCCCGCGCGGTGTAGATGACAAAAAATACAATGAATATAACGAGGGATAACGAGAGATGGGAGATATATAGAGACGTTTTCTCTCTTGAAACTTATATTGTAACGCCAACTCTGTGAAGAGTGAAGTAAACTTGCGAAAACGTTCGCGATGGAAATGCCCGGGAGATATCGCGGTTCGAAGAAGAATCGTTAATTATAACGATAATTAGCGGGCGCGCTTTTGTAATGGCAATTCTCGGGATTTCTCGGGCATCGATCCTTCACCTCGGATTTGCTATCTCCCGGACCAAGTTCGAGAAGTATAAATGGAATACGATTTTGTCCTAATTAGCCGGAATTGGGATCTTTGTTCTCTTATGTAGGTAAGAGATCACTTCGGGCGTGATCTCTCTCGTATACTGCAAGATACTTTTATCTCTATGTATTCATGGAAAACTATTGATACTGCAGGAAAGTGAATGAAATAATTTTCTGATAGAAAGAAAAATTCGAAAAAAAGTAGATTTAATATAATTACTCTCTAATTATCTATTAAATTAAAAATTTTTTAATGAAACGTCATAGATATTGTTTCGTGGATATGTCGAGGATATAAAAGTGACCTCGCGCACTAATTCCTCGTGACACAACGAAGATTCATCATTAAACTCATTCCTTGCTTGCGAGAAAACAATCTCTCTCTCTCTCTCTCGTTATAATTTACAAGCGAATACGGTTGAATCGAGTTCTAAAACCAGATTATAATCTAGAATTATGTACGTCAACATTCACCAACAGTTTTATCATATCTGGAACATTTATTGAAACGCGACACGGTTTCTCGAAGAAGCTTACGAGAATGTATAGCGCAACGAGCGTCGCGGTAGCGTTTAATGAGCCTGCCCTGAATGCGGATTCCCCTTTTTTTTGTGGTTTCAGCCGTGCGAGAAATCGGACGATTTTCGCGCTGCACAATGCGCCGCCTTTAACAATATGCCATACAGCGGACAGCTGCTCAAGTGGTATCCCCATTACGATCCGGCTAGACCGTGCGCTTTGATCTGCCGTGGTGAGCAAACTCTCGAGAACGGCATTACACGCTCGCGGCAGGAAGTGTCGTCGTCGTCGTCGTCGTCGTCGTCGTCGGCCGAAAGGACGTTGCTCACCGACAGTCTGCAATTCGACAGCGACGAAACGATAGTGGTGCAACTGGCGGACAAAGTGGAGGACGGCACAAGATGCCACGTCGAGGGCACGGACGTGTGCATAGACGGCGAGTGCATGGTGAGTCTTTCCTCTTTTATATATCCGCGTCCGAGTTTTTAGAAATTTTTATTTTTATTTTTTTCAAGAATAAGGTGAGATTTTTTTTTGTTTTTGAGAAAATGCAAAAGTTGATTGTAAATTACTAGGTGCAAGAGAAGTGGATTAATTGTGTTTTAGACTCTCGTGTCTTTTGAAATTGACAAGTACAGGAGGGAGTCGAGTCATTATCCTGCGCGCTTATTGTGTCCTACTCGCTGATCCGACACTTGAATTGAAAACCAAGAGCGGTACTCGATTTCTCATCCAACTCCTCTCAAACGCTCGTCACGGCGAACAATTTCGCGAAGGGAGAAAAGAGAGCGCGTATGTTAGATATTTCAAGAATTTTATTGTTTTTACGCGCGTCTTTAATGAAACAGACGTTGAATAGAAAAAGAGAGAAAGAAAAAAAACGCGCGTATTTTGTTCTTGGAAAATTTTTGTTGAAACTGAAATAATTATCGCGGCTCTGCTTATTGGAAATCGTTAAAAACTGTATTAATTTTGCTCATCAATTTATACATTCTTCCTCATAACGATTAAATATGTTTTACTTCGAGCCGAAGTTTCAACAGCTGAACGTGTATATAAAGCGATGTATTGTGTACAAGCGATGTATGTGTGTGTGAGTGTATTTCCATCTTTCACGTTCCAATTATTATCGAAATTGCAACACGTCACAATTAAAACGAAACCGAGCTTTCGTTTGTAACGAAAGTTACTATCGCCGCAAGCGATTATCTCTTTATAATTGTCTTGATCTCTCGCGAGGGATGTAATTATCGATTCTTAACCGCGGCATTATCGGAAACCATGGATCTGTCACGTGCAGACCGCAGTATGTTAGGTGCGAGGAGCATTAAGCGGTAGGGTACAGTGCGCCGCTTGTCAGTCACTATAAATTGTCGGTCGATCAACACGTATAGGCCTTTACTCGTTAATTACGGAATTACAACGATACTTAGACTTCGCTCAACCGTAATTTAGTTAATAACGATGATGTACGGTAAGATGTACGGTCAGATGGGTCAAGTTTCCTGTCGTCAAATTTAATTATGTTTGCGCGGTAAAATTACACACAGACACAAGTAAGCGTGATAAATTATTCTTTTTTGTGATAATTAAAAAAAATTCTAAGCCGAAGAGACAATGTAAAATGCCACTAGAGTTCTTTTTGTTTTTCTGGCTTTTAAAAAACATTTTGTTTATCCAGAGGAAAAGAGAAAGAGGCGATTTAATATTGTAATTATAATATTTAATATTTCCACGTTTCTATATTTTTCACGTGTGAATATCTGATGGAGTAGTTTGTAAATATATTATCAGAGAAAGACATGCGAGAAAGGTTTACGTAATTTACATAATTCAAAGTAATGACGTCCGAATCTCAAAATTACTCTTTGATTTATTAATCTATTTAAATCGCGTGCTCATATTTTTGCCTATGTAAACTCGTTCTCGGTCGTGTGGCTAATATCTTGGAAATTTACATATTAAATTCACGAGTAGCTGGACCCGCCTCGCATTTTGAACATCGATATAATCCGATCTGTAATTTTGATCGAATAATTACTCAATTAATTAATCAAGAGTCGCGTGTGAACCGAACAATGTATCGGCGAAACGTTACCTGAAACACTAAATAGGGGAGTAACCTTTATGCGCATGAAAGCCACGCTTGAAATTAATTGTATTAACGTGAATGCAAATTATATGTATTAAATTATGGATAATATATATTTAGCAAAGAAAAACTGATTTTGAATTAATCAAAGAGACATCAAAGAGTTGAAAATCAATGATAATATACATATGCAAAATAGACACACATATATCACAGATAATGCGGTCGATGTCTCTCTCTCTCTCTCTCTCTCTCTCTTAAGGGGATACCATCCCGGAGCGCGTAATAAATGACGCTTTCTCTCTCTCTCTCACTGTGTGTTTCCGTATTTTTATTTTAAATTCTTTGCCGTAACGCGCGAGAGACGAAAGAGTTTGACAAATTATTAATTATCAATTAAGTAGATAAGCAACGTTTTAAAAAAAAAATGCTTCGCAAGAGCCGACCTTAAGACTGAGATTAAACTGCGGGCGTTACTTAAGAATTTAACCGCAATTGCTACGTCTCTTGTCGAAACTTCCGTAAGAAACTTTTGGAGTTAGTAGAGAAACTCTCCGGGATCGGAGAAGATTCACCTAGATGTCGGCACATGGGCGAATGTTCTGGTGAGGAAGGGGGGAAGGGAAGGAGGTGGTGGTGCCTTAAACATATTCGCGACTCGTCGGTTTTCCGGCTTCAACCGCGACGCTCTGGCACGCTTTACATCTTGTTGAGAAAATGCAACCTAACGAAGTACTCGGGACAGTCTTTTACTAATATTTAACGTGGGCGTGTCGAGAAGCCCGATCTCATCGTCCATTAGCTTAATTTGATCTACATGTATGTATATGCCTACGGTGTGTGTGTGTACGCATATATGCAAACGCGGTTTCTAGAAGCGTAATGAAGATTGTCCGGCACATTATATCGCGCGTTCTTCTGATAAGAAAGTATAATTTTTGATAACTGTTTTAATGAGATATTCAAAATTAAATTTTATTTAATGAGATTTCAAAATTAAATTTTATTAAAATCTCATTCGAAATATCTTTAAATGTACGCTTTGTCAAGATATCTAATTTATGATTTCTCTATCTTTTATATTTATAGAAATTTATATTTAATTACATGATAGTACAAAAGTGATATTTAAATAATGAATATATAAGGTTTCCTATAATGAAATTTGATCTATTATTCGTCTTGTTGCTGGAAATAGCACAAAATCAAATATATATATTAAATGAAAATGACATTACCGTAAAAAGACAATTTATTTAAATCGCACTAATAAGTAATGTTTGCGAGTAAATTTTCACACTTCGTCGAGTTTTTATTTGCGTAAAGATGAGACACTTTTCCGTCGCGTAGAATAATGCGCGTTCTCGACAGTGGCGTTAAAATCTTAATTCTTTGATCCTAAATTAAATGAGACTCGTGATACCGCGAAACAGCCAGAAAGAAATCGGATTAACAATAACGCCGGGGCAAGCGCGTTCACGGTATGCCGGGAAATAATTAACGGATTCTCATAACGGCCGACGCCCGCGACGCAGTCGCAGGGACAATATCTAATCAGCAGAGAAGTCCACGTAATTAAGCATTAAGCAAACTCCGGTAAACGCAAACTGGCTTTGCGTTATTAAAGGTACCGAGTCCCCTGTTCGTTGTGGGCGCGCCCGATGGACGGCCGAGCTTTTTCATTACGTTGGGCGCGCTCGTTAAAATTTATCTTCGGCAAAATTATTTTTCCCACTCGCTGTTTCTCAGATGAGGTACGAAAAAAAAATTATATCGTCCACAAATTGGATAGGCATAATAATATTGTTTTCTTCAACATGAACCACACATATTTTTCTTTCCTCAAAACTTTATAATTTATTAGAAAATTCGTTTTTCCACATATCGCGGATATATCCCTGACAAATAGTTACGGATGTGTTTTCCAAACGGTAAATCTTTCTTCTCCTAAGATTAGCTCTTCGAACGTCTCTAAGAGAGAAACTGCGCAATGATATGTAGAATAGATAAACGTATGAAAAGTACGGATTGAATCAGAGTTTGTAGAATCCTGGACAGGTGCACAATAAATTTCATCGTGCCAGTGAAAACACGAAGGCGAATGGAGTGGCCGGAGTTAAGCACCTCTTCCTTCACTCTGTAAATCCTATTCTCGAGAAAACTATGTTAAAAGATAGAAACGAGTGCTAGGGAAAGAGACGTTGGGGTGGGCTGGCGGGGAAATGGCAGTGGTGGAAAAGGTGGATATCCTAATGGTGCAGTTCGACGGTACATACGAGGAGAGGAGTGCTTAGGACTGGAAAGGTACATAGAACACTGAATAGAAATCGCGAGCGCATGGTCGAATAATGGAACGTCAGTCAAATTTGCGCAGCGAAATCACTACGGTATGGAAAATCGCGAAACATTGGCTATTATAGGCTACGTTGCGTCTTTACTCGTCTCTTCGTACTCCCGTGGAGTAGAGAACAAATGGACCCAATAATCGATTTCAGTTTGGAAATATTGGAAAATTTATTGTTTACGCATGTCTTGTTACTAGATTGTTTCTGTCACCGTGTTCAAAGAATTTAAATGTGAGAATTGACAAAAATAAATCAATTTTTTTTATATAATAAAACAACCAATTAAAAAGTGTTCAAATAAATCTTATTATTTAAATCATATTTGTATTTATAAAACTTTAATATACTAAACAAATATTATATTTATATATTGAATAACGTAAATAAAACAACACATGCGCAGTAACATTAATTTGTTCAGACGATGATAACATCATCAATTCTAATTTCGTGCATTATGTCTTATATTGTTTCTTATTACGACAGTTGTTTGCGTGGAACGAAACAGGATATCGCGAGATCTGACGACGAAGCGCCGTTAAATCCCGCGATATTTCATCTCTCACGCCCAGGATGGACTCCTCGTTTCTTTCACGACTTGTTTACCTAGAGAAATAACTGGTTGATTCGATGAGACCCAACCTTCCAATTATCGGCTCTCTCGTCATTGATTTTCACTTCCACGAGAGACAAAGTAAACCTAATCTGTCGGCGCACCTCCGTGTTCCTGCCTATCGTACAAAGAAGCACACGTGCTCCTGTTGAGACATTTCATTTCAATTCGCCGACACGACGGAGATAAAGTGGCGAAAAACAAATTCATCCTCGTGTGAAATTAAATTTTGATATATTCGGAGATATCTCTTGATCCGGATGATTCCCGCGTTTTTTTCCACCTTACTTTTTTTATTATCTTTGTGGGATTCTTAAGATGTGATAAAAGTTTTTCTGGAATTGTGATAAAAAGTTAATTATAAAATTCTCAGTTGAGAATTGTTTTCGTTGTTATTGACTTGTTTATTCCTGAAGATATTTTTATCGTTCTCAGACAGAAAAAGTATTTCCTTGATTCGATCTCGCGCATCGAGCACATATACTATATATATTTTCTCCCGTGCTATTCGACGAGAGTGCATCTCTCAATCCGCTCGGGTCGACACCCCCTCGTGTTCCCTCGGACATTTTTGCCCTCGCGTTAGTGTAACTTCTCGATGCGTGAAGCCGACCTCGGGCTATTAGAGAACCCGGTCTCGTTTCAAGAGAGAGACAGAGAAAGAAAGAGAGAGAGAGAACGCGGAAATAAAGTGACCCGCCTAAACCCTGGACTTCGGGCATTGGCGCGCGGAATAAAACTGCGCCTCGTAACCCCGCCCGCAATTGGCCGAATGACGATCGCCGATGTTTAATGGAGGTATTTCGCGCAGCGTTTGAAACTTGAACGATAATCGAGCCCGATTTCGATTCTCGAGGCCAAATCGAACGGTCAATTGGGACCGAAATAGAGATCGTGCCGAGGCCGAGTACGCAAGTCGCGCCGGAATTTACAGAGCAATTTTCGTACGGCAATGTCTAGCTTTTATCGAGCGACGTTGTTACTCGGTGGAATTTCATGTAATATAGGATACAAATGTGTGTAATGGGTGATACTTTGTGCAATTCGAAACGGTATCGACTGGAACCAGCATTTCCGACGAGCTTGACGACTTTCAGGAGCGCGTATAATCAAAACGTACAATTTAGTCACATTATACCGGTCACTTCACGAAATTTCGGATTATCTCGGTTGATATCCGATACACACCGCAGTTGATCGTACGAGGGATCCCTCGTTAGGCTCACGTCTTTCTCCTCGTTTTTACCCTCTCGCTCGCTCCTTCTGCCATCTCGAACGCGTCCCACTTCGAACGCTCGTTCGCTCGCACCTTCGTCTTCCAGTTTGTGCTTCACTCTTCTCGTCCCGGATAAGGGATGAATAATGTACTTTCCGACCTCCGAGCAAACCTCCATGCAACCTGAATGACAAATCAGCTTGCCGTCCGAGCCAGGTTACGAATCGACGTTAGCCTCGTCCCCATCACCTCCAATCCCTGATGCTTCTTTTCTAAACTCTTCAAAAATTTTGGATTTTTGCGCAAATTTCGCGACAGCGCGAACTTTTGTCTTTTTAATGTTTCTGAAATGTCATTGTTATTGTAAAAACAAAAAAATTAAATTTCTACTGTCGATATGGAAAAATGTTCATCTTAGGAAAATAACAAGTCGATGTGCAAAGTGCGACGCGAATTCTGCGTACAAATAAAAACAAAAGTAAACATTTTTTATATTCCACACCGTGCAATATAATCATGGAATACTTAATGAAACTTGGAATACTTGGTAAAAGTTTGAACACAGAAAGAAAGAACGTTATAACTTGTTGTTACAGTTGTTTCAGGCAAAGTTTTGCGATAATCGCGGCCGAAGTCCATTATGTGGAAGACGTGTTTCATCAATCGAGCGTGTATTTCTGTTGCAGAAGGTTGGCTGCGACCTTAGAGTGGGTAGTAACAAGAACACGGATGCGTGTGGCGTGTGCGGAGGGAATGGATCAACCTGCCAATCGCGATACTCCTGGAGTTTGGAATCGATATCCGCCTGCTCGAAATCCTGCGGCGGAGGTTGGTATCTCTCTCTCTCTCTCTCTCTCTCTCTCTCTCTCTCTCTCTCTCTCTCTCTCTGTCTCTCTCTCTTATTCCCACGCAAACAACATAAACGTTATCTAAATAAAATATTGTATGAAAGAGACATTCATCTTCATTTTTTTGAAGGTTTTGTTAGATCTTATCTGTGAAATATTAACACACATTTAGCAACTATAGTATTTGTTTCATTTAAACAGTGTTTTGCAACTCTATTTCAACAATGTGTGAATGTACATTCGGTAAAATTTTTTTCCTTCCTAATTACGTTCTAAAGAAAAAAGACGACCAGTGAGATTTACGAGCAGCAGCGTTGTTTTAAAACGCATAAACGTTCAAACGGCTAATTTCTCCGCTCGCGTTTTTGCACCAATATAGGTTTCAAGACGGCGATAGTGGTGTGCAAATCGTTCGGCACCGACGAGAGTGTCGTGGAGGACAGTTATTGCGATGCAAAGAGCAGACCGGAGAAGACCCTAATGCCGTGCAACACGCACCCCTGCACAACGAAGTAAGTGCTTTCAGATAGACTAAACTACTTCCAGCACATATAGAACTGCATGCACGTTCTACGTCAAAGACTGTCAAGCTGTTCGCGTGAACAATCAAGAAACAGGCGTATCTTTCCTGCAAACTGCACACGTACGATTTTACTCACGAAACGAATATCTACTCGTATAAGATATTATTTTTTTTTTTCATATTTCTCGCCAAAACGAATAAATTATACTTTAAACAGTTTAAACATCGTACAAACGATGTCTCGGAGATCTTGGAGGAAGAGCAAATGGGGAAAATTAGGAATCGGTACTCGCTACGAGCGATCTTTGTTCCTGTAACAATATTTCTCTTTCGTTCAGTGGAAAGGGTTACGAGGCAGCGATTTAAAGCCAGTTTCTCGCGATGGGAATCGTCCAACAAACGACGAGATACTCCGTTGCCCGACGAGACTCGGACAAAAACTCCCGCAAACTATTCTCTCTGGATACGCGGGCTCGCTGAAAGCCGGTGGTATAGCGTTGAAAGTTTACAGTCTGGTGTACAGAATTTATTCTTTGTGCTTGAATTTACGGTTCAATGTTCCACGAGGCGGTCGATGGCCGGTCTTTGTCAGTGCTTCTAGTTGTTCTTTTTTTTTTTTTTTATGTTGCCTTCTGTCAAGTTTTGCGCAGTCTGTTTCCGCGAACGATTAAGAATTTATTTCAACTTGTTTTTTTTTTTTTTTTTTTTTTTTTTTTTTTTGCAAAACGATCGAAACTCGAAATTTGCTCTGCAAAATTGCGCGAGTTAAGCATACGAAAAAAATCTCACATTAGTATCCGAGAGATATATCAGTTGCGCGATGAGATTACCTCTCTCTTTCATCTCGAGAGAACAATACGTCTCACTCGATCTATCTTACGTTGCTCGATCAATCGATCGGCAAAAATTCGAGAAAATTGTCGCTTGAAACACGTGCGACGACGCCAAATCACTGACGGTATCGGAGATTGTCGATTTACCAATTAAGATGATATCGTGAATTGAGTTATTGGTGACTATTGAGATAGGAGAGAGAGGAGAGAGAGAGAAAGAGAGTTCTCGATTCCTTAGTAAATTATTATTAGCGTCGATATCGAACGTCGAATCGATCAACTGGCTAATTGAAATGGCCGCTAGTTCTCCTTTGAATTTAGTTGGCCAAATCAACTAAGCAGCTCATCTTTCCTCCCGAGAGGAAACGCGACTCCGAAAAGCCGTAACCGCACTTTGAGGTAGTAATCCGCAAGTTATGATTTAATCGCACATTACGACTCCACCGGTATGTTTAAGCAACCACATGTATGTTCGATGGAACATCTTAAGTTATCAACATTCGAGCTTCCCAATCAAGAAGCTGAATCTGTTTCGAAAATTTAAATGTAAAATATAATAAGTATTCAATATAATTTTTCACTCTAGTCTATTTCTCAAAATATTTACGTTATGACAATATTGAAATTCTAATTTTTATAAAAAAAGTACAGGAAGTTGGTTTTTAAAAGTTTTATATGTAAGAAAAAATATGGATTTAAAAAAAAAAAAAAAAAAAAAAAAATACGGTCATGTCAACGTGTGCATTATGGATTCATCGCGGATATCGCAGATACACGTGCCACGACGTAAACGAGCTTTACGTCGTAAAGCCAATAGCTGTTAGTGCGATCGATCGATGAGATCCACACGGTGTAGCACGTGAACGTTCGATATTTGGTTTTTTTTAGTTTGGAGAGGCACGCAATGCGCGAGGAAAATTGAAAAAGTTGGCAGCTCTCTCTCTCTCTCTCTCTCTCTCTCTCTCTCTCTCTCTCTCTCTCTCTCTCTCTCTCTCGATGCGCAGGATCGCAGCTTTTATATCGAGCGTCCCGTGTATTTTTAATGCTCATGGTTTTGCCGTCGGAAATTGAACAGCATATCAAAGATGACTTTCGAGAGATCACACGCGAGAAAAGAATGTTAGGGCTCGCCGAGATTGGCAAGGTCGACGATAATCGATGATCGATACGCGGGTAACGCCAGACGCGAATTTTTACCGTTTTACTTTGTCATTTAGCGCAATCGCTCGTACACGAAACATTTTTACGGTATCGTGAATGAAAAATGCCGAGAGTGACTTTGACAGTTTCATAAAAAGTTCTGTTAGCGCGCGATGAAAGCCACTCTATCCGTGTTACTTGTTAAATGCCGAGAAAATCGGATATCTCTCCTCGTCCTCGAAAGTACAATTTGTCAAAGGGATTAACTCGGAGAAAGATAAAAATAGAGGAAGAAAAACAATAATAACAGAGAGACACATTAGTGTTTAAATAGAAAGAGAGAAAGAGAATTTATTGGAAAAACGCATATCAAAAGTAAACTTACCGTGTTCTGCTGTTTATCATCGATTCTCATAATATAAAATATTTTAACATCGTAAATCGAGAATGTTTTTGGAAGAAATATGAATTAAAAATACATTCGACGGCTGCAAAAATATTTTACGACATAAACGAAGTTGAGTGTGAAAAATAAACGTATTCGCCAATGTAAAAATACATGTAAAAACTTTTCAATGAGAAAACCTATCTCGCATTTTAAATAAATTTTCACACAATATGTTACCTTTTTCGAATCGTAAACTTTGCATCTCGCGAATGTTGATAACACAGTAATTTTTTAATATTTTGCTTATAAACAACGCGTCCATAAAAGCTCGTTGTATTTTTTTGTTTTTCTACGAGAGAGGCAAAATTGTGTTAATCAATTTTTGAAAATTTTTACAGCTTTAAACTAGATGCAAGTAAACTCATATGCACGCTGCGGTTCCACAATCAATTTTATGCGTCTCTGCTACTTTCAGCAATTTTCTCCGTTCTGTCTTTTTACAGATGGATAAGCGGAGAATGGAGTGTGTGCAGCGCGAGCTGCGGTGGTGGATCGAAAACGAGGTCCGTCTTCTGCGCCGAGGAAAACGTAAACGAAACCACGAAGGTAAATCCAAACGAAGATACCGTTGGATAATAAAGTTTTTGTTAGTTAAATTCACTTCGACGCGCTAATTTCAGTAAAGTTCAAGAAATTACCTATATATATGTGTATATATATATATATCTTTTGTGACAACATAAAACTGAAACTTTAAATTGTACTGCTCAAACTTCGACGGTTAAGGTTTGCGAAATATCCTTCGGTTATCGATATGTTACTCGACATTTGTTTTAAGATAAGAGTTTGACGCATGAATTGATGATTTTATTATTATCTCTTATTGCTTTGTTCTATACTTGATCGCGAAATGTCAGATTTGCGGGAAAAAAAGAGAAGCTTATTTTTTTCCTCACGTTTTACATTTTTTCGTTAATTTAAGAGTATCGCGCGCATTTCTTCTTGTCAATTATTTGTAAGTCTCTCTGACGCGCGCGAATTAATGCAGTTTCCATGCAGAACATACGTACGTATATAGCGCTATATCCGAGAACCTCGTGAAATTTTTCACGTCGCTTTCCAACCCTCAGAAAAATGTCAACGCAACGGGGACTTTACGATGTAAAGACAAATAAATCTTTGTGGAATAAATCTGTCAGCGTGACGGAATCAGCGTTACGCGTGCGCACGATAAAACGCCACATTTTTCACATTTCGCCACTGACGTTAGACACGCCGTAATTCCGCGACGCGCTTCCGCGCGGACGGAACGTTAACCATTCCTCTCATCTCAGAAATTTTATGTCGTACTTTCCCTACTTGTCTGCGAGTCGCATTTACATACGTAGCCTGTCTCGCGACGGGATCCTGGAAGATCCCACGATCCCTAACCCAGTTCGGTTCGTTTAAACTTGAAGAGCGCCGCATACTCGCGAGTATGCGCCACCCGCTCACCGTAAAATCTCCCCATCCGACAGCTCACATACATACATATATGCACATCGGCAATTCGAGACTATATTGAATATATACAAGGTGTTTTACAGTTATCTGCCGATGTATCTTTTAAGCCGAGAATTTTCGGAATATTTTGTGTTGTTTTATGTCAAGTCTTTTTTGTATTCTATTTTTAATGAAATACGGTTTAAAATCCTCTTATTTGTTTTAATTCGCAAGAATCTTTAGTGTTCGCTTATAAAACAATGTCACATTAAAATGAACGTCAGTTTGCTACTGTATGCATTATCTGCGCACTGACGAACAATAGAGAGGAAAGCACACGAATACGTTTTGAAGTTCTCGGAAAATCTTGTGCGTGCAACTCATTTGCGCAACACGCACACGATCTTATATCAAATCCTTATCGTTGCAGCTGCCCGATCACAAGTGCAACATTGCGCACAAACCGCGCGCTCAGGAGATCTGCAACACCGTGTCCTGCCCGATGTGGGAGACCGATAACTGGAGCGAGGTAAGAGAGTGTCATGCAATTTCTCTGTAAAATAAAGTGAAACTCGCGCGAGCCGCCGCGAGTTTCCCGTCCGCGTATCATTTAGGAGCGAAAACGTTAAGCCTGCTCTTGCCACAATCACAGATTTAGGTGCACACGTCGAGTCCAGTTGCAGACGCGCATATATACAGCTCGGTGCTATCTCCACTGCGAGTTTTACTACAGAGAATGTAGTACTGGCCGGAGGGAAACAGGGTTAATGGCTGCGCGCGATTTGCGCGCTCCCTTTGCCCTTACCCGTGAATGTTCTACCGAGTTGTAACATGTGTGAAATGACCGATTTCGGGGTGTATCTTACGCTCGCGGTAAAATATTCTCTCGAAATTATACATGAAACGCGTCTATCTAACAAATTGCCATTAATTGATATTTATTTATTAAAAATACAAGACTTTAACGTAGTATCGATCAACTTTGTAGTTTAATTAATTCTTTATTTAGCTCTGCGAAAAGAGTAATTAGCAAAGATTGCTTGGACCTTGAACCAATGTAATGACGAAATAACCGCCGATAGCAGTTGGCGGCAATTGGAATATACGCAATAACACTGCCATTGTACCTAAGACCTTACAATTAGCGGGCTCAATTAGCGCTCTTCAAATAGCTCGCGACAGCATGTGCATTACTCAAAGAGCTCGCGTTAATTTATCTGCAAATCCAGACTGCGACGTCATTACACGCTTGGACACAAACGCGCGCGCGGCGGCAGTTAAGGAAGCCTTTAATTACGCGCGATAATATCACAAACGCATAAAATTCCCGCTTCTATCCTTTTCGACTGGTTACAACGCGGAACGTTTAAGGTAAAGCAAATTAACGGTTGCGCGCGATTTGCACGGGTGTGCCTTTCGGCGACGATTTCGAAATAGAACGGTATAACGAAAACGCAACGTTCCTCTCGTCTGCAATCACAATACCTATCCGCGTTTCTACGTTTCCACGTGGGAATGTGATTTTCTCCAAAAAGCCGCGTACGTGTGCATCGCTCCGCATACATCGCTGCGTAACGGACAAAAGATAAGTTTGTGTTTGTAGAGATGATCTTCATTTTCCAACGCGTGGAAGGAAATAAGAGAATTTCCAATGAAAGTTTCAAACTCGATATATGTACATACGCGCGAAAAGTTTTAACAAGTATACTCGTTACACTTTTGTCCTTTATCGTGAAAAATTCGCATTAGATCGGCTAACGACAAAAGCGATCTGTTCTTGCGCCTCGTTCAGCGGAATAAATTTCACCTAACATACTAGAGATCTCCATTTTTCTTTGGTTCATTAGCTGTCAACAAAAAGCCTGACTACTCGCACGGTTTTACCCCGGTATAACGACTTGTGGGCATTTCCAAAGCGGGAGCTAAAAAGGAGGTCCGCGAAAGATCGACGAGATATGCTCGCGATTAATTCGCGCACGCGCATTTGTTTTACGTGAGATTGTTGATTATTCAAAGGAATATATTAGTTACGTGTTATAAGTAATTAAATCAATTTAAAACACTTTTTTGTTTTTTTTTAACTTTTTGCGGAGAAAAAGTTAAAAGAATAACATGCGAGCCGAACCAGATACGAGCGTAATCAGACCCTAATGTGTTATTTAAGTGCGAATTACGAATCACCTCACAAATAACCGAGTTTTCGCTTAATTGTGAGCAAACAACTCGTTTCCATAGCGCGGAACACGATAAATTTCTCTTTTCTCTCTTGATTAAGGCAATTTGTTTGTTCCTACTGTTTTCCATGTCAGAGAGGTGTCTTCGTTAAAATATATTTTAATTCTTTATCCAACGCGTTTCTCTCGCCGAGTTTTCGCTCGCGTAAGAAATCTTGCCATTGTACATGCAAATTGAAATATAGAATATTTTACATTGTTTTATGTGCATTTACATTCTGACTTGATTTTACTTCGCGGGTTTGTATGTGTGCAAAAACAGATGTCGCAAATTAATCACGGACGGAGAAATTCGACGCGAAACCAATCTTTGTAAAATAGAGATATATCCGCAAGATGTCTATATTAAAGCCACACACACATATTGGGCGCTCAGGCACTAGGAAAATTATTAACTCGAACGCTCGGCGGAAACGACGTTAATATCACTTCTTCTCTTTTTCAAGGCGCTCTCTCGAAAAGAACATCGCGACTCAATAACTGGCTCGTACATTCGCTCCCGAAAGAAGGAAAGACAGAGAAAGGCAATACTTTTTCACAGACGGTTATAATATATCGAATAGTGGACGACCGCGGTGGGGATAAAACGGCGCTCTCATTCGCGCTGCCGTCGCTCGTTCGCTCCGACGACGACTAAATCGGATTTTCTCGAAGGCGAGGGGAATCGCGATTCGTTCGAGCGGAACGCCGTTTGTCGGCTGCGACGAATCCTCCGCGGCATTGAAAGAGGACGCGGTTATGTTTCCTTCTCCGAAAGATCTGGCGTAAAAGTGGAGGCAGACTCCAAACTGCCGCCTCGTTTTCTCCGCTGTCGAAACCCCTGTGTACGAATTATGTTTAAACTCGTTGCGAGTATAGGCGAGAACCACACGAAGTTCTTCACTCCGCGCAGAAAATGCTTTCCGAGCCACCACCTCACCACCTCATCCACAAGCCATATTCTCTCCCCGCGGAGCTCTCTTTGAAGATGCTCCAGGCCACATCAGCCACCAACATCAAACAGGACAATTTAGTCGCCGAATAACCGCCTCTCTCTCTCTCTTCACTCTTCACTCTTCACTCTTCACTCGTATCTCTTTCCGCTAAATCGTCGTTTGGCCTGGGTGGAAGACAACCGGTCTTGCCCTTCTTTCCATGGCAAAGCCAAAACTAACAGGGAAAGATGCGCCGGCATGAAGAGCTCTCTTTTTGCAAAAGAGAAATTGAAACACGTGATAGATAAGAGAGAGATAAGTTGATAGAAGATCACATACATTTATATCTTGTTTCTTAACGAACAACTTGCAAATAGACGGATAAATAATTTCTTCCTGTTCCGCAATGTTTTTTTTTTTGTTTCAGGAAGATGGGCGTATTATAGTTTTTGATCAAAGAGAAATCCCTTCTTTTCTTGCGACGCGAGATACAATTTCTTATTTCGTATTTCAACATGATAATAGAGAGATAAATATATACAAAAAAACAGATCGATAAATCCGCTTTCTCATATTATTCTTCGCGCATCTCGTCGACCTTTCAATTTTATGTCACGCAGAAAATAAGATTGCTTTTTCCAAGTGGTACAATAAGAAACAGAGCGAGCACGCATATTTGCCGACAGAATTTCTTGCAGCTTTAAGGAAAGGAAGCGACTGGAAATCTAGGAAAAATGCAATAGAAAAAAAATGCGCCAAACTCACGGCGTTTTATCGTGAAGAGACTCGCGTTTGCTCGACGAAGTCACTTGCGGAAAACATGCACGTGCGCTTCTGCAAGCAGCTTGCGCGCACAATCGTGTTTATTATTATATTTAGCAGTCACATATTTTCTCATTTTTAAGAAACATATTTTTTGATTTTATATCTGTGTAACAAATTTTCTTCATACGCTCGATAAGAAAACTGTGTAATGTTATATGTACGACACTCGATGGTACGCGTCGACGGATAAATTTATTGATATACGAACGCGTCGCGGAAGAGATCATCGTCGTTTCGCACGCGCAAGCAACATGCAACTGTTTTCGAGATCGTGCTAACGTTGCTCTTGTAACGAGACGCGATTCCCAGATATATCGACGTCGATGCAACGTACGACTCCGCGACGCCCGCGGCGCTTCCTGGCACGACGTTTAGCGGTCGCAGTTTCTTATTTCCTCTCTTCGACTGGCCGAAAATCGACGTAGTTTCCTTGGAGGCATTCCAGAACTTTGATTTCGATGCGGAGAGATTTAACGCTCGTTTTGTATCGTGATCACGGAGCAGCGGCTTTTTCTGCCTCATCAGACAATCTCGAGTCGTTGAAAGCGAGGAAAGAGGGAATGAGATCTAAGAGAAAATTTTACAAAAACCAATTTTTTTTTTTTGAAGATTACGCGAGAAAAACAGTCTGAAACTATTGCAAAAATAAACGTAGGAAATATCTCTAAATCTCTAAAATACTCTGAAAAGATATATCGCCGAATAACAAGTTACTTCCGTAGCGCTGTAATAGATACAAAACTCGGGTACATCGAGAATACAACGTAAGAAGTTATATAGAGAGTAGGTGTGTACCAGAGTCGCCATAAAACGTCTGCATAAAACATAGGTAGCCCGAGATAAATTTACGCCGGCAGTGGCCGGAACGCTCATATACGTTCCGTTTACCAACGTTTCGTCGCAGCCTGCGTGCGAACATATGCAGTTCAAACAGACACGGTACATATTGCATAATATTCGAACGAGTTGCCTACGCCAGTTTCTCTGCATACTTTCTGGTGCACTGCTCAACAACCCCCCGTCTCTTCTCTCTCTCTCTCTCCCCCTCTTCCCTTTCTTCCTCTGGTCGAGTTTCTTGTCGCAATAGACACTTACGCTCCGAAAAATCAATACATTGTCTGGAAACCTTCCAGAATTTTCATTGTGCAACTCCTCGCGTCGTTAGATCGTCTTTTTTTTTCTTGCGAATCGCTCTCTGAGTGTCTCAATGTTTGCCTCGTACGAGATCAAAGTGAAAGAAAATTTTTGTCGGAATCAGAGAACGTTTCGCAAATTGCACTATCTTATCTGTTGTTACATTGTAACGAACGCGTGCCCGCGGGTGAGCAAGTATGGGTGACACATGTTCGAGCATGTCTTTGACAGATGCGGGCGCTTTAACATCCGAAAAACTTTTGTTTTTCGTGATGCGAACGCACATTCCTCGAATCGCCGTCAAACGTTTTCTCGTTTCTTTCTTCGAATGTTATTCAAATTTATTCCGCAATAAAAGTGTCGCGCGACTTTACACGTTCGACAACGCGCTTTACTTATCTACTTGGAATTCCTCCAATTCCGGAGCGTGCATTTCGGCCTTTTGTGCGAAAACGAATCGAACGAGATTCGAGGAGGATTAAAATTCTTCGTTAAATCATTGATTATTTCTGAAGTCACATGTTTTCTCTATAAAATGTTGAAAAGAAAGTTATTTATTCCCGGTGACAAAACCGTCGCGCGTAAAACACCAGTTGCGAAACTCCTTCGAAATCTTGTCCCCGAGGTCGACTCGTCGTGAATTCCCGCTGCGAATGAAACAGCCTCTCATGATCCTCGGGAATGCAGAAACCTCGCTACATAAATAAGAGCACGACGATGAACGTTACGGAAAGATAAAGACAGTAAAGAATGACGTTACGTACGCGAGTTTTCGTGAACGCGTTTCCCCCGTCTCGCGAGCGAACTAAAGTTTCGCGGCAGATACGTGAAAGGAAAAATCTCCGCGACTTCCCTGCGGAATGTAGACGTCATGCTTTATTCATGAGGTCGCTAAATGCGGCCCATTGCTCTGGATGTATATTTATTGCGATTTCCACCCCCAGCATATAAGGCGCGCAATATTTTGCTGACCGTGCTGCTACAATACTAATATTAGATTTACGCGGAGAATTATGTCGTGTTATTTTCTCTTTTTTTTTCTTTAAAAGGGACCAACCTGTTTGTGCGGAGTGAGTTTAACAGAGAGATCCCAAAGAAGTACCTCTGGGAATAATATAATTTTGTCGCGCGTGACAATCATATATTTTAATAATTAATTAAAATATATTGTTGTAGAAAAAAATATATTTAATACAAAAAGGATGGGGGTTCATAAGGCGGGTTTTTGACCCTAACAATAGTTAAAAATTGGAATATATCTTACTAATGTTATAATTATTTTTTTTTAATTTTGAAGGGTTGTACTCTAAGATTTAAGCAA
>QVNV01004276.1:0-38878 GCA_014825455.1 Pseudomyrmex pallidus | reverse complement strand
TCTCTCTCGATCCGTCAGATTACCGGGATTATTACAAATCCCCTTCGAGGCTTGTCATTTCTCTCCGGGTGGATCGGACGTGCTCGAGGAATTTCAATGAGCGCACGGACTGATCCTGCTCGATTTTAAATTAACGTAACTCTGTTCGAGGATAAAGCAAAAATAACTTTCGTCACTATGTAGTCGAGAAACGTGTGTAAAGATAAAATATTGCTTTTACATTTGAATATTCAATGTATCGGAATATTTTTAACGAATTTCGATTTAACATGCGTAATCGTTATTAATATAATCACTTGCGAGATAAAGTTGCCGAAAAAGTGAAATTGCGAAACAGCGTCTCGCTAGCAGTATAACACGTGTGCGGTAGACATCAGAGAGTCAATTATCGCGGCGCTTAGAAATCCATTTTTCTTACCCTTCTCTCCGCCCTGCAATACCGCGAACGCGCGCGGTGGTGGTGGAGGCAATAATTCTCGCGCAAAAGATCGATAAATGTATCTCACGACCTCGCGCGCGTGCTTCTTCGGTCGTAAATCTTTCCGCAAAGAAAATATTGGCATTGCTTGTTAAGCGACTCAATCAAACTGCAATCTTATCCGAGCGTGTGTGATTAATTGATTTTGATAATTATTTACATATCGTATAGATAACATCGATGCACGAAAAACTTTGCTATTGTGTATGCACAAGTGATATGTTTGGCACTCGAGAGATTAATTGGCAAATGGAATTTTTTTTTTTTTTTGTTACGATCGCTATTGATACCCGAATTTATCCTGTTTTATTTGCCAAAATATATTTGGGAAAATAATGAATTGCTGCTAATTTAATTGATTATTTTTAGCAATAAAAAATTTACGGATTCCCGGGAAAAAAAATTGATGCGAAAAGTAGTTTTGCTGCACCGATCGGTGCAATTAGTAAGAATATCTCGCGGTTTTTTTTCTTTTTTTTTTTTATCAAAACATGATTTTTGACACAAATCAACTGTCGATATTCGATACAGCACGGAATACGCGTGTTGATCCACATCGGACAACAGGTAGAATATTGTGCAACACACATATTGTATGCACTTGAATACGGTGAATGGACTTGGTGGTCCGTGAAGTTATGAATGAAGCTTAGAAACTGAATCGCGCACGTGAATTTGTGTTAAAGCGGCAATTTTGCGGCGTATGTATACGCGCATTTATGCGGAGTACGTGACTCTATTAACATAATTCTAACTCACTCCAGTGGAAACTGATGAAAACTACTGCGTGGAGATACTAGTTGCAGCGTCTATTTACGAGTCTAAGCATGAAAACGAATTAAATCTTATCGCCAAGAGAGATAGAACAGCGTAGTAAACTCGAAATAAAAAGTAAACTGACAAATGGTTCACGAGCACTAAAAACACTTGCTTTCTCAAATGAGCTGTGTTGTGACTCGTATTACAAGACATAAGAAAAAAAAACTCGGAGAGTAAAATCTGACACGTAATTTATCAAACATTTCGTGTACACATTGCGTAATATCCTCAGCAAATTCACACAATCGTATAAATTGTTGCAATCTTGAACCTAAATGCGTTCTTTTTTTTTTGTTTTTTACACTCGTTTATGTTTCATTTGAACAAGAACGCGTTTATGCTCGCATTTAGTTCCGACGACCGTGGGTGAAGTTGTGAGTATCGACGTTTCGCCAGCCCACGTTAATGAAGAAATTCCTGAGGCGTTGTCGCTCAATCTCTTTGACAGTAACTGACAACGCGGCTGATATACATTCCGCGCTGCCGATGAAAGTGGAAATTGCCTTCTCTCTATCATCGTTTCTCGGGAAGGATATAATATCTCTTCCCCAGCATGTAGGTCGAACGCAACGAAAGGCGAAAGGTAAATCACGTCCGACGTACGGTATACTACCGAGCGTTATCGCATTAGGGATGAAACTACCCTACCCTTTGAGGTAGTCACTTTAATTTGACAGACATCGGTAACCGTCACAGAGTAACATCCATTCATTGGATTTTCTGTATGTTCGTTTTATGTGCAAGGCGTTTGCATTTGCTTGTCCGCCAACGTTTTCGCGTCGATATTTCACCTACGCGTTTCGCTCCCACGCGCGCGCGCACGCACACGATCACAAAGAAATTGTTAATAGACACATGTGTATGTATCATATATTGAATCGAGCTGAAATTTTTGTTCCGGCGCTTTTACTTGCGCATCCACGCGCGCGCGAAATGCCACAGGGGAACAAAGGCGCGGCTCTACGCGCTTCCGATACATGTACGCTGGATGGTCGATGGTTGCGCGCCGAAAATACAAGGAGAGCCGGTTCGATCGGCTTGCCCGATAGGTCTGTTAGCGCGTAAACTTGCTTCTCGATTCACCGCCGTGGTAATTAAATATTGGCAGTGAGATTCGGCTTGTACGTAGCTGCTTGCCACGCGTTTATTGGATTTTACATTATGTCCTCTTTGACCGGAGCGATATCGGTTCATGTCGATCTAAATTATTGCGAAAGTCATCGAATTATGCAAATTTTGAACAAACATAAAATTTTCGTGAATACGGGTAGTCTGTGTTGCAAAAAAAAAAATTATTTAAATCAACAAATAAGAACACGACATGTGACATATCGGCAACGTTTGACGTTTGAAAATTTAACGCTTCTCGTCTGTCTCGCGCAAATATCATTTATCTTCTATACGTTATTTGTAGAAGTGTCATAGCCGGTAAGTGTCGTATGTTGATTTTTCCGCGTGCGTGGTGGTGGGTCAATGCCTTCTGTAACGTGATTCCTACATCGCGCAACTTATAGTCTCTGCGTCTCCGCCGTCACCCTTCTCAATTTCACATCAGAAAAGGCAGGAAGAGAAGCGACGGAGTTAGCTTGAAAAAAAATATATATATACAACCGTGTACACGCGCTGTAATATTTTTCTTTATGTTCTAACGTCAATTTTTCACTGTCAGCGCTTACAGACATTTCGAAGTTTCACGCTGCTTTCGTTTTGCGCTTTGCAAAATATTCGATTTGTTTAAAGCAACACTTTTTTTCTGTCACATCGCGTAAGAACAAAATATCGAAGATTTAATTTTTGTAAAAACAAACGCTCGATTATATTATCGAAAGTGTGTGGAGAGGAATAAATATTTGATGTGTTTAACGCGTCTGCATCGAGCTGAACTCGATACAATACGCATTATAAGATAATACGTAACGCACAACACGTTGCTCAACAAAAACGATAAGGAATGCTACATGCGAAGCCTCGACGATGATACTGTTCCATCGCTCTCGTGTGTGAAAATTTCAACGTTTTCTTCTTCTCGCGAGTTTCCCCCACGAGTGATCATATCAAATACGGTACTGTTTCTGAAACGCTGTGTTCATGCATGCATGTTTAAACGCTCTTATCTCTTCTCGGTGCATTCTCTTAGTATATCATTTACTCCAATCGCGGTCCAGACGGAGGTGTCTCTTCGGTCATTGCACATTATACGTCCGCATTTCACAGTTTTAATGATCATGAGCCAACTTTATGAGTTGAACTTTACGACAAGGAGTATTTACGGTATCTACTCGCGGTGAGTTTACGAATGGCGGCAAAGTTTGCCGAAATACTGTCGATGGCGGTGACGACATCGTCAATAACGCGTCGTCGTACGCACTTTTAAACGAGAAAATGGGTATGCGCGAGAAAATGGGGTCATAGTGGTCTGGCAAACGATCAGCGACAAGCGTTCGGCGTCAATTTTGGCGTAGCTCGACGATGAACGACGACAACGCGAGGTCGTTGCATCTCGGTCGCGCGTAATGCCTTCAACGACGATGCGATGCGGCAACGTCGTTTCCGACGGGTATGCATGGCCGGGAGCAAATTTATTTTCGGGGATTGATGCAAACCGGCTGTGCGCGCGCCCAACACGTCACTTCTTCTTTGACTAACCGCAGTATATACATGAGCTCATCGTCTATAGCGAGTAAAAACAACCACGGCTATATGCATGTGTCCAAGATGGAAGGTAAGACGGGATTGAGGCACGATTCAAGATGAGAGACGGATGAATCACGATAGCATATGCGCAAAGATATCGCGCCGAAGAAATTTTCCCGTAGGCAATCGTGACAAAATTACAAAGATGACGATTCGGAAATAAATCGAGATAAACGTTCGCAAAAACGACAGCATGTGAATAAATTAAATAACATCGTTAAAAAAAAAAAGAAATAAAGACACGTAAATTATAATCCTCTTGCAAGGTTTAATTTTAATTCTGTAGAGTTAATGCGCTTTTTTTTTCAACACCTAGTTCGTAGATGAAATTAACGCAGAAGTGACGGCTTCACGCAATCTCGTTACGGCATTACGCACGCAAGAATTAGCGAGTTCGCGACACTAATGCAAACGCGGTCGCCGCCGCGAGCACGTCGAGCGTGTAACTGCATTTTAGATGGCACGGCTATATAATAACGGTGATTAAAGGAAAATCGTGGCTGAATTGTTAAATACAGAGAAAGGAAGAGAACAGCTGAAACGTTCGCGTTATTGCATTATCTTGCTTCGAGGCACACGCCACGGAGAGACGTGCTTACTCTATTAATAGGTGGACGCGCGCTCTATTACTTTTGATTAAGCCTATTGCGAGGCCAACGGCATTACAGGATAATGCATTCCGCGCGAATTGTGCACGCGTGCGTCGGGAACGTTTGCAAACACCATCCCCGTGTGTTTGCGTTACAGTTTTGCTTCATTCTTTTCCCGGAGTGGATAAATATTAGATTCGCAAACGTGTGTAACTTATCTCTATCGCAAAACACGCAGTTGTACGAATATCTTGTATTTGAGATAGACAAGTAAAATGCAGTTTACAATTCATGTACAACTTAATCTTTCTATTTTAATATTTTATATGCAAATCCACTTTTTAATTTACTCAATTTTTATTAAGAAAAAACGAACTTCTGCGAAAAACCAATACAAATTAAAGCAGACCTTAAAAGCTACGTTAAAATTGCTGTTCACTAAATATTATCTGCTACTATCGGTAACTCATAGCTTCTAAGATCTACTTCAATTTGGATCACTTAATAAATTATCTTAGTTTAAGTGAATAAATAGATAAAAATTGTCATTGGGACACACATATATGAGACATGTTTGATGTACTTGTCAAAGATATCTATCAAAGGCACGACATCAAACACCTAATATCACACAACCTAATCTAAGGAATTGATTGTGAAGGATCGGTTAGGTCTCTCTCTCTTACAACGCAAATAAGATTACGTTCGCATTATGCGAGCCCTTCCCTTCGTACACGTAATCGCGACAGGAGGGTTACCTTCGGATCCCACATGAAGGACGGGAAAGAAAAATCACTGACGACGAGCTATAAGGACTCCAACAAATGAGAAGGGACATCGGACGAGTCCAGGTAATCCTACGAGATGAAGAAAGGGCACGGCTCTTCGAGAAAAAAAAGAGAGAGTCGTCCAGCCTCTTTAAATATAGTCTTGTTCCTCGCAGCTATCCCGCATAATGGTACACACAACGCACATCGAAAATGTTCAAAGCTGTGGGAACGAACGGAGATGTGTTGGATTTTTCTGTTTTGTAAGAAAATCGAATTGAGATCGACGATTTTTATTGACGGGAAACACATGTGCGTGTTGACATCTGTCATCATTATCAGTTCCAACAACGAAATTATCTCGAACAAATGAGTTTCGCCGCTTTGAGAGATGCGTTTTTTTCGTCGAAAGTGCGAAGAATCGAGCAATCTCTATTTTTTGCTTTCGTTTCCTTCCTTATGCATAAGATCTCAGTCGAGAGCCGTTCGTGAAAGCAGCGCATTAGCACATGTCGGGTTTCGGGTCGTCCCTCCGTCCAGTTTTTTTTTCTTTTTGCGTGCGATTTGCATTAAGCCGGAGCGCTGTCTGCGAGCGCTCCGAGGAGGAAATCGAGTTTGTATCGCGCGACTACAGAGCCGCCGATCAAGCCTCCGCAGCTCGGGGGATTCCGAGAAGGAACAGTGCGGCCGTTTGTCCGCGATGGTGTGCCGGCCGATTGAACGGTAATTATGGCCCGCAGTAATTACGTTAATTGCATGACGCTCGAGAGGGCCGTTTGTTACAGCGCGCAGCGACGTATTCGCAAGGTTTAAGATCTGCGAGCGCGGTGGAACGCGCGGCGTAATGACGAGAATGACGATAATAGCACTCACACGGTGGCAAGAATGAAACTCCCGCAAAATGACAAGAATTAATATAGCGTCGGACGAAGTGCGCGCGTACACAACACGATTGCCGCCGGGTGCTAATTCTTGCCGGCACGCCAATCGTCGTTAATTAATGCGGCACGATACGTTGCAAACCGGAAAGTGCTCTATGATACCGCGACGGTAGTTGTAATTTCCGCGATAGCTACATAATGCCGTCGGACATGTATACATATATATGTTTACTGGAGGGAGGTGCTTTTCAAACGAAAGCTATCCAAACGCACCGTGGCCGCAAACCCACCATGTCGAACAACATCCCGCGGCTGCGTTATTCCACTAACTTAATAAATAAATCGCAGAGGGCCAAAACGGGCGGGTGGCGCGCCGCCGGTTCTATTCGATCAACGAGTATTCAAATATAGCGACGTTAATTTCATTCCGCGCGTCGCGTTTTGATCGACGAGAGACTCTTTTTAAACGGCTTTTTGAATTTTTCAACAGCACGCGCCCACTTTTCATACGATTTTCATGTCAATCAATGCGCGCGCGCGTGTGTGTTTTCACGTTTGTAGCGACGAGTTAACGACGGGGGTCCAGCTCTCTGCGCACACTCATTTGCACGCAACGAATACTAATCGTCGCTGGCTAAATATGAATGACGTCATATCGCGAATTTAGCTTTCGTCGTAAATATGCAACCAAGACCTGGTATTTTATCGAGCGCTGTTCATAAAACATAACGCACCCTTGTTTTTTTTATTAATTTCTGCGGACTGTTTAAAAGTACTTGATGTATTTTTTTTTGTGCGTTGATTACCCAAAAATTAATCCTCGAGTTCGCGCGAACATCCGACGCGCTCGACGGTGCGCAGCGCAACTCTGTTTAACTTATATTACGCGAGAAGGTAATACACGTGAGAAATATACAACGGAAAACCAGGAACGAAAACCGAAAGAAATACAACGGTGAAAATTGCGGCGAATAAAGAAAGTCTGGCACTAAGTGCCGAGTGCAACGCGAAGCGAAACGCAGAGGTTGCGAGGGGAAACACGCGAAAACGAGCGGATCGAAGCGGGCGCTCGCGAAAAACGAACGACGATAGTGGTAGGCACCATTTCTCTCGTAAACTTAAGTCGCGCCGGTGAAGCATGAAACGGCGCATAAAAGAATGACGGTCTTCGCGACTCGCACAATGCTCCCATTCACCAAGTTCACGCCGACGTTGTTATCACAATGCGCGGCCGAACCTTCACGATCTGCTAACTGGAGTTAAATCTTCAACAGCGCTGTTCTCCGCGTCGGTTATAAAACGCACGAGAAACAACGAGCGATGACGCACTACACGTCGTTGAGCGTGCGCGGCACTTGAAACCGAAACGCAGCTTTTGGTGTTCTCCGAAGTTTCATCTTTTTGTAAATGAGATACGTTGGGGGAAAAAATATTGACGTTTCGAGCGAGATACAAAGAGTCTTTTGTTTTTGACATTTACCTACTTTTTTATAAAAGTTGCTTGCGTGCTTTGACGCGCGATTTGGAAAAGAAGATACGCGTTTCCATCTGAAGGTTCCGCGGAAACGCGTATTTTCGCGATGAATCAGGGGAGACTCGCCCGAGTGAAAGTTTCCCACGTAAATGTGATTAACTGCGACAGATATTAAAAGCGAATACATATTGTGACCAACGGTGATGCAAGAGAGTGTCGCGCGACGCTCACATCGCCGTTATTGGTTTATGAATCACGGCGAGAGCACCTACGTGCGCGCGCGCGTTAAGAAGGGATTGAGCCGTTAAATAAAACGCATCCGTCTATTAATCTCTCGCCGGTTAATTACGACTCATAGAAGGCTCATCTCGGGGTCGTTCCCAGAGAGATACAGTGCGGCATCGTGTGTTTCAGTTCCGTTATCGCACTCTTCAATCTGCTCGTACACAAAAGCTCGCGGATCAGAGCAAATATTTCTCTCCCTGCTGTCTTCCAGCATAGAAAATAAAGCTGTGTGACATTTACCGCTGCACCGCGCCGCGCCCCGCGCCGTTCGGGAAATTTGTTCGAACGACGATTCGTTTTTGTCTCCCGCTCGTCCCGGTGCAACGACCACGTGGCCAAACAATATCTCGCAATAGCGACCGATGTTACACGTTTTAACTCGACAAGTTTTTTTTTTGTTTGACCTTTCGTTCTATTCGCGCCAGGGGCACACACCGTGAAGACTTCCGAATGGAGTCGTATTTTTGGTGAACACAAATGGAAAGAGGGAAGTAATTTTCTCTTTTGTTTTTTTTTATTGTTGTTTTATATATATCGTCGATAAAACAACGTAGTACCTGTCAAACATTATTACAACTTTTATTGCTTTTGCCGTAACGCGCGAGATATGACCTGATCGCGCGCGCCAAAGCGTCGACTCGCCAGTTAAAACGCGAATGAGAAATCCGCGTGTTCTAATTGTTCACTTCTAAGGAAACTTGTAATTGTTGCGACATTTGTGATAATCGTATCAAAATTAAACATCGCTGAGTGAGATCACCGGATTTGGGGTCAAAGTTTAGAATAAAAAGCCGTCGGGGCTTCCTTTGGTCTGACTTGCGTCAGTTCTTGTGATCAAAAGTACATTAGCAATCTACTTTTTGTGTCAAAGCGACTTCTTTCGTGTTATATTTCACTTCTATTTCGTAAAGACGTCTGATTTATCTGCGCTTAACGCAGAGAACTATTACAATATTTCATCGCATGCCCAACCGCAGATATAAACGATGATCCGAGCCTTATCGTTGTCGGCAGTTTATGACTCGCGAATTTGATGGAACGTTCTATTACATTTCGCCGAGTGCATATACAGCATGTTTCTACAATCTACCCGTAGACACATTAAACGGAGCGGCTGTTATGCAGTGCAACGTCAAATTTTGTGAAACTTCGTGAGGAATATTCGAGCCTACGCTCGTTAAATTCGCAAATCTGACTCTATTCACGCGAAACTGTGAATGCTGTTATCAGTTATCTGTCACGGGAATCCGGTTAACACGGTTTTTTCGTGCGTATCGAAATTGAGATCTGAAATTTCGATCGACGCTATTTGTTTCCCGACAAATATCGATAGATATTTTTTCGAAAATAGCGAGTTCGTACAATGCGCGATTCACGTCAAGTTGTTTCGTTACACGAACGTGGCGCGCGACATCGTTGCGTCTAGTTTTAAGGAAAAAAGGTACGCAAGACACGTGTGTACATTCAGAAATGTTCAAAAGTCACGCGTCTTTTTCACGTTTGAAAACACTTCACAGTTTGTACAAAGAACTCCATCTCGGGGATTAAAAGTCGTTCTTGGAAACAGAAAAAATTTCTCCAGAATTATTCTTTCGTTCGTCACGTTCGTTCGGTCTGCTCGTGAGATTGTTTTGCTCGTGTAATTTGCTCTCGTCAGCGCAGCAGAGCTCTTCCTCCCGCCGAAATCCCTCGGGGACTTCGATTCGCGCGAATATATGTAAATGCAGTCTGTCAATATCCGAGTTCACGACCAACCAGTTGGGAAAAGATATAGAAGAGCCGATCTTCTCCTCGACGCCTTCCGACTTTTACATTGACGTTTACATAGCGACAGATACAGACGGCGGCGGCGGCGACTATGATACCCGCCATAAGAAATTCATCGATGCCCGCAGATCGATTTTCATTTCGTCCGGCCAGTATTTTCGCCTTAAATATTGGAAAGCAGTTCAATATCCCCCGTGACAGAATTTTGCAACGATTCGAGAGTGACCTGCGTCGCAACACGACGAGAGCCACTCGAGAACAATTTCTACACAGGACGGATCTTCAAGCGCTCATCTTTCTCATCTCTCTTACATTTCACCGTATTTTACCACACACAGAGCGTTTGTGGAAAATTTCTGTCGCATCTGTCTATATTTTTTTTTTTTATTTATCGCATCCTGCTTACACGTGACAATCGCAAAAAACACGAGTGGTTATAAATTCATTTGTCTATAAATATTTATCGCTTTCTGCGGCGCAATATTTGAAAACGTTAGCAAACATGCTTGCCCTCGGCAATAATATAATTGTGCTTGTCGTAACGGGGGCGCGCACAATAACGAGTGTAATGAATTTTCGTTTCACGTGTTTAGAGCGGAGCTGTAATAAAGCCTAAAGCCCGAAGAGAAACAACCGGGCTTCTCTTACTTCCCGCGCGCGCGTGTTGGTAGTGGGTTATTAATTTATTATTATGCCATGCAGGCGAGATGCCGAATTTAGCCGGTCGAAGGGATGTCCGCGCACAGACTTGTCCGGTATAAGCTATCGCTCTACCCATTACGCTAGAGCACGCGATCGCTTTATTAACGGAACTTAATCGCCTTCAGGGGCCGGAGAAAACTTTTGCCCGAGAGAGCGTCTAAATAATCCTCTGCGGGTTGTTATATATCGCGAAGATATTTGTCAGGATTTACCAGGAGAATTGCGGACGTTTCCAGAGTCTTCGAATCGATAATGTCGTGACATCTGAAAAAAAACAAAAACAAAATGTCATAACGACGCACGCGTTCAAACAATAATATATTAATCTTGTCGCACATTTTTGGCACGTTCACATCTCTCGGCTTGTATAGCGTATACGCAAATGTCCCAAAACTAAAAGTGGACTTTATGAACTATTCTGAATTTCCGCACTGCACATTCGGCATAATTGCGAGAATTTTTGCGAGTGGTTTTCCCGTAGAGTACTCTCATTGTTGCGCGCCGCGCGGACACAATGCCACTTCGTCGTATTATATTTTGCACTAAGCGGGTCGAGAAAGTACCGAATGGTTTTGCTTAGTCCCGCGAGAGAGACAAGGAGTTAACTCTTGAGTTGTGTTTATGAAGCAGGTTAAGCACGGACCGGGGGCTTTAATTAAATCCACTTATGATTTAATTTATCCGTTGATCCCATATACCATATGCGCGACGGTGGATCCCTTTAACAATTTTTTATTGATTCGCGAATTACACATGCCGAGATTGAAATACTTTGACTTTCCACTTGTTCTTCTTTGTGTGATATGTTTGACAATTTTGCTCAGACGAGATTTACAAAACAGCGTTATTTACGAAACTACTTGCTCCAGATATTGCCGCGAAATTCGCATTAAGCTTCCGTGACTCAGGCGAAGTCGAAAAAATGGTCGGTCAACTCGAAAGTACAGGAGTGCTTCTTTTACTTTATGAGGTCAACGGTTTTTCCGCCTTACCCCATTTTCATCGCGATACCCCGCGAGTAGCGGAGAGTCGCTAACTTTTACCAAAGCCATTTTCTCTCCGCGCGCGGAAGATTTTGTTTAGCTTAAGTTTCCGCATTCCCGCGAGACTTCAGTCCTCTTTTTCATCTTCCTCGGTCTTTTGAGAGAGCGAGCGCGTCGTTGGTGCCGCATCGCCGGTCTCGCGATAAGATGCCATTGCCGCGCAAATACTTATACACTTCGCGCAGCGTTATTTAAATGTACCTCGTCGAAATAATTCGCGATTTTTACGACGTCTGACGCTTTTATTAAAAATTCACGCGCGCCGCAAACATTCCATTACTTGCATATTTAAACCATCGCGCGCAAACGCGATTTTATATTCGTATATACATCAGACGGCGTAATTGAGATCGTTCCCGTCACATATACGGTATATATTGTACGCATTAAGCAAGCGACGATATCGAGTTACTTCCCTTTGCCAAGAAGCTCGTGCCACTGGGATAGGAGCGTTTTGTTCGCGCTGCATACGCAAATATTTATCGCGAAACTGAAGCGCTCGTTCGCGCTGAATTAGCGAAAAAGAATTCGAAATCTGCTGCGTACAGGTAACAGGGTACATGCCCATTTTCTGAAAACGCTTGAATGATATACGCGCCGTGAAATCGCACGCATGACGTAATGAGAAAGAAAGTATGTACATTTTTATCATATATTGCAACAATTTTCTTTAGTCTCTGTCTGATATAATAAACTACGCTTGTTTCACGCGAATGATTTCCCTGAAACAGGCGCGTGTTGATTCACGCAACATTGTAGTTAGAAGTTTTCAGCACGTGGTTAACACTAAAACAGGATGTTGTTTTCAACATCGAGTCAAAGAAGGGAGAGACGTAAAGGCGTCTTTTGCTCCTATTTCTGAGACCACCGCAGCAGCGGCGGCAGCATCTGGTAGTAGAATAAAGGCTGTGTAAACGTTGCCACCGTGTACACGAGAGATACGAAAAGCGGTTATCACGACGGAACTCGAGATCCCCGAAACTCGTTTAGAAGCGCAAGTTTCTGGTCAATGTTGTTATCATTTTTCGACGCGCATTTCTTCAAGAGAAAGAGAACACAAAGAGAGATATTTGAGAAATATATCATTACGCACTGTGTGTATTACATTGATACGAAATCGAATCGCGCCGGCTCATGACGATGCGAGCATTACGCAACGTATATAGTGTGTGTTGCTAACGGGTGTGTGATACGATATCTATAATTAGAACGCTTGCTACTGCGAGCATATCGATGCTCTTCTCGCATACGATTATTCCGCACCGAGCAAGGCCGTCGTCATTATTTCCGTCGATAATTTTTATATAGCGTCTATTATTGTGAACGGATCGTTCGCGTTTTTAGACAAATCAAAGATTTCTCTCTCTTTCTGTGGAAGAAATTCCAGACTGTTTTTTTTCCCCACGGCGGTACCTGTGCGGTGGCGAAGAAGAATTCTTTCCGATTTAACGTTCGTTCGAGAGATACCATGGAGAGAATCCGAGCTCAAGAAAGAAAGAAAATTCAACGTAGCGGCGCCGCAGTGTCGCTTTAAATTTAAATCACAAGACAACAGAGATGATACGACGCTTCTGACGGCTTTTTTTTTTGTTTTAAAAATTTCAGTCTCTCGGTACACAGACGCGACGCGATCATTGTTTAAACTTTTAGAAATAACTGTCGACGTAAAGTAAGCTGCAAAATCGTTCTTTGTGTTTTTTGCACTTCTCACAGTGTGTGTGTGTGTGTCGGTTTCGGTAAAAAACAAAAAGAAATAATATACACAAGAATACGTAACACGGAATTGTTATCGCATTGTTGTTTTGCTTTTATTCGCGTTAAAACATTCTCTGGAATACTTTCCGTATCATTTTGTTTTTTTTTTTTTTTCGCAAAAGGTGATCGGCCTCTTTCATTTACTTAGAACATTTGCGCTTCCATTTTTGCAATTACTCCGGCGTTTTTTATTGCGTAGGATAATATCGATTAATCCACTTATAAAGTCACCGACTCGAAATGCCTCGAGTAGTTTTCAAGAAGAAGAAGAAAAACTGCAGTGATGCTATCAATGAACTTAACAACAATCTTATGAATGAACTTTAACGGTAAAAGGGATTATCGCGCTATTTAAAACACTTTGCGTTTTCTTTTTGTAACAAGAAAATGTTACGTTGTGAACATGTCGCTTCGATTACGGAAAGGTCGTAGATTTACGGTGAACTTGTTACGATCAAATCGACACGTGCGCATTCAGTTGCCTCTCAACGAAAGGCAACGATATTCGATGTGCGATTTTTCACGCTGATCGTTACTGCATATCCGAGAACCGTGAAGAATCGCGCGTGCGCGCGCGCGTGTATGTGTGTGTATCGATTTATTCGTCCCTTATGCGCTTCCGTTCGGCATCTACGAGTCAGTCGGACACGACCAGCTGTTTTTGTATTCCTCTCGTGTCTCCCAGCGACGGCGGCGCGCACCTGAGTTTACACCCTCTGTGCCGCAACGACTCGAGGCAAGGTCTCGAGCGCGCACGATGCTAGCGCGATAAACTATTGCGTGAATGGAGGAACGATTAAGCGGAGAGACGGGATGCGCGTGTGTTCGAATGTCAAGGTATGCGCGAGCGCGAGGAGAGCGTTGTATCGAACGATGTTTCACGCAGGTTTTATTCAGGTTTTGTTATTTTTTCTTTAATCGAATTGGGAGATAAAAAGAGTAATTGCAATGCTGACTTTTCCGAAAAAAATAAACTGTGTGTAATTTCCTTTTATTTCGATATTGTGTACTCTAACGCGAGCATTTACTCGAATTCTTTCCAGAAGTGCCAGAGAGGAACGGAAATTACATCGCGCTCTCGCTAGACAATCACAGAGCTCGTCGTCGACAATCGAAACAATCGACGTGGCGATATTCGATCGTTAAGCTTTGATAAATACTCGCTCCCTGTTATTGCAACGGAATTGCGGCTGTGAAATTGTATTATGGGCCCGGCTCGCGCGCGGGTGGAGGAGTGAAATTTGCAACGGGAGCGAGGATGATATCGGACGCGTGCGAGAGAGCGATATCGTTCTGAAATCTCTATTGTGATGAATGTGTGTTCCCACATTCCGCGAACATTTGAACTGTTTGCCCATCGCGTATTTTCCAATCTACAATCGTAAGGTTATACGCGTCGGCGTGTTCACGCCGTTCGTCGTCCTCTAAAAAAATCGTGACACGTCGTGTGACATCATCGTGACGACTCGATATTCGTGTCACGGACTGTGGCTTCGGACGCGCGCGCGATTGCGAAGAACGTCGAATTGTTAAATAAATAATTTATTGTCACATACGCGGAACAGCTTAGCGAGTTTACTGTCCAATTTACTGGAGCAAACTTTTGAAAGTTATTATAAAATTATGACGTGGATACTATGGTTACACACAAAGATGTATGTGTGTATGTCATACCAGTCGTTTTTCCCGCAAGTTGTATAATGAGTTCATTGCTATATCCAGCTTCGTGTGAGAACACATGTAAATGCCGGGGCATAAACTCAATTGTCTACACCCACCCGAGTTAGCCTTCGCGGTCCGTTGACCGTCTTCTTAGTCGCCCGGAGATGGGTCTAGCGTATCGCATTGTCCTCGTTTTCATCAGCGCGATTAATCCGCGACCCAACTCATATGGAACGTGACCGAGCGCCGCGTTCGGATCGAGCGTGACCGCGCGCACGTTCTCCGAGTTCTTGAAATCGACGTCGTTCGCAATCACCTCGTTCGTATCTTCGAGGGCAAGAAATACGACTCGACGATCCTTCATTAAACTTTGATTTCAATTTCCCGCGGGGGTTTATTGGATGCTAAAAATACAACTCTCACGTTTCGATTTGTTCCGCGACATCGATTCGCACAGATGTTACGAGAAAATGCGCGCGTTAAACTCGCAATTTCGCATTGTCATTATCGTAACGATCCAATTTCGAGAATGTTCGAAAATCAAGCGGTGCGTGAGAGACGCAGGATTTCTTCGCGCGATTGGATTCGCAGGATATGCTCGTTGTTCGATTAATTCGCGCCCGATTTGTTTCGCGACACGATGATGCAATTGGAAAGAAATCGATCGCTACGCTCGATTGCCCGTGAATTATTCGGGAAACGTGAAACATTTTCGACAGATGTTATCGTCAAACTGAAAACGAATGAGTCGTTCGTGATCGAAATATCGTGTGTGCTTAGAGCGAGAGAGGGATATATTGGTGTTTCGGTGAAACTGAATCCCCCTTCTGGTTTAACAGTTTGTTAGTTCGCGAAAGAGCAGAACAAGCGCGGTGGTGTCGGCTTAACTGTCGGCTTCTCATTGCCCGACCGCGCCAATTAATGAAACTGTGCGCTCGACGAAAAACGAGCAATAAAGGAAAATAAAAATAGGAACGTTTATTGGCATTTATTATTGTGTATTATTGAAGGGTGCGTGCGCGCTCGCTTCTCGTTCCTGTAACTGACGAAAATGTTCCCATTGATCTTCCAGCTGAACCTAAACCAGACTCATCGGCCCAGACGATGGCACAAATAGCAACAATTTATCAGCTGCTGTCTGGCTCATTGATCATGCGAATGTACTTAATATAATTTCACTCGATTACGTTCGATCATATTTTATTTCACGTCTCTCCTTAAATTCTTAACATTTGTTCTTTTGTAAGAAAGTGCTTAGAAAAACATTAAAATTTTTCATTTTTAATAAAACTGAAAAACAAATGAGCTTGAAAATAACACGTGAACATTTCACACACAAATCAAAGACGACAGCTATACATTCGGTCTCTCTTCTGACGAATGAATATAAAATCCTAAATTCGCGTTCGATCGTCTTTTATATAAATTAGCACGTGTCCTCATTTCAACCTTCGGAACTTCACATCACAATTAATCGTTTCAATTCTTACGACACCGTTCGATCGTTATCTCGGCAGTGGCGATAAAACGAACATGACTCGACCTGTTGCAGGAGTAGCAGTATGGTATGATATCACTGGCTGAGAATTCCCCCGAAACATGAAGAAGCATCCTCACATCCTCGCGTGCGTCCTCTTCCTGCTGCCTGTGATATTAGGTCTCAGCCTGCAAGAAGACGACTTGGTCTTCGATGATGCCGGCGAGGAAAACGACAATGACAAGGTGCCTGCCGGGCCTAGTCTGTTGAATCATCATACTAGTCGCGGTCGGTCTGATCACGAGCACGGATCGTCGTCCAGAAACGGATGGAGACACACTTCTCGCGTCGAGAGAGCATGGGGTGTTCCGGACGCTGTCGTCCCGGTTGGCCACGTTTTCAAGATGAAAATACCGCGCCAAGCCTTTTCGGGAAACGTCGATTTTTACGAGGTAAGTCCGAACGACTCACATCTCGTTTTTCCAGATCTTCGGTCTCGAGACCAATCGCAAGATTTTCTCGCCGGTAGTTTCTTGCATTATGTAGGAGCACAATTTCCTGATGAAAAAGATACGTCGCAACTCATTCGGATTTTATCTCAAGTTTCTCTACTGTGAACAGGTTTTCCATTAATTTTTACTTCGAATCGTTAGACACACAGAGAAGGATATTCTTAATCGAGTATACCGCGCGGAAGATTTCTAAAAAGATCGAATTGCATTTGTCTTGAAAATGTTTTATACAAAAGATTTCTATATCAAAAATAGCAAAACGCTTTTTCTCAGTGAGCTTCTCTGAAGCACACTGTGTTATTTTATCTACTTACCTATATTCGTGCAAAACAAAAGTCACATCTGAAACTTGGGTCGACTTTTAAAAGCGCCTCCGCGTCTTCGTACTTATCGTAATACCGTCAAGTATCACCTGTCCTCTTTTCTCCTCCCCGGTGTCCGCTGCTCTTGAGCGCTATTGATTCGCTTGTACTCACATCTGTCATTTTCTTCTCTCTCTCTCTCTCTTTCGAGCTTTACCGACGACGTCTCTTGTTGAATCCATATTTGCGATTCAATTTGCTCCCCGCAGCTCAGTGAAATCTCACGACCGGAAATCCTTCTTAGGTTGAATGGCTCTAGTCTTCCCTTTGTCCTCGAAATTATTCGAGATACGGGCACGCTCGTTCTGTTCGTGTGAAGCCGATTTAAAAGTTCCCATGGTCAACGACACCAATAAAAAAAATAAAGAAAAGAAGAAAGAACGCGCGAATAGTTATCCTTGCGGTATAATAGCAAAGGAAATTTATATTAACCCTTGTTGCTCACATTTTCTTTCCGTAACATAAACTCTACTGGGGGTCCACTGGACCTCAGTCTCTTTAAAAGGTTCTAGAAATTACTCTATTCAGTTTTTTATCTTAAACAAAAATCATAGCTGAGTCACAAATGTTATTTTTGAAATCTGAATTTGTTATTATAATATGTCAAAAAACATCGTAAAATTTCGAGTTTTACTTACTTAAAAATACGCTCAAAGTTATGCTGGGTAAATATTGCAGGTGGGCAATAAGGGTTAAAAGTACGTACGCCAAAATTTTTATTATCTTATAGATTCAGGAAGCTGTTAGCCACGCTCGTTTTCCGAGATGGATGCACTGGGACGATGCGGCGTTTACTCTCTTGGGTGTTCCGTCGAAAAAAGACGTGGGCACTTATCACTTGAGCATCACGGCCGTTGGCAAGCACGGCGATACAGCGAGGGATCAGTTCGTCGTGGAAGTTATACCCGAGAAACAGGAGGAAGTGAAACACAAGGACGGCGGGGTGAGTTGTGTGTTGCGCGAAAACGTTAACCCCTTCCGTAACGAGAACGCGAACAACGTGAGAGAATCGTTAGCAGCGAAAACGTTCCGCTGGCATCGTTTCAAGTTTCTTATCCAAGTCGAACAACAGGTTTCTGTCGCTACGTGTCTTCCATTCACTAATAAATGGCCTGTACAATCGAGATACTCTAATGCGTGACTTTTGCGACATTGTAATAAAATGAAATCGAAAAACGTGCGGTGTTTGACTTACGAGCGCGAGCGAGAAATATCTGAGCTCATAATTTAGTCGCGCGAAATAAAAGGCGGTTTGATAAATGCGCGTGTTGGAATTTAGAACAGTTTCTGTGTGCGCGCGACATAAATCTGTCGAAGCACAGTGTGTATTGCAATCGCATCGCTGCGATGTGTTTAAATGTCATAAAGAAATTACGCAGACGCGAACTGATTGACGCCAATTGATAATGCTGTACACATGCGTCGCATGATGCACACAGTTAGTTGAGTTGCACATATCGCGGCGATGGCTATTTAGTTGGGCGACCTCGATCTTTGAAATTTCGCGTGCTGCCGGCTCTGAATAAAAGCGCAACTGGTGGAAATAGAACGATTTCAATTTTAGACCCATTGCGATGACGGAGAGGAGCAGACAATTCTCACGATTTTGTTGAATGCGCGACTGGAGCAACTTTCGCCCAACATTAGAGTGGATGCCATCGAAAATCTCGCGGGATTTCTTGGAATGCACACGGTATTTAATCGTTGCAGGGTTTATAATTCTTCTGTGTGACTTTATCACGCAATAATTTATCGTTTATTCTTTAGAGCGCGTTTTCGATGCATTCTCATAACGTTAAGGATGCTACGAGTGCTTCTTGGTTTCTGAGCGGACCTGGCAACGCCAGGAATCACAAATACAAAGACAATCACGTGACTTCTATCCAGTGGCAGGTGAGACAGAGAAAGAAACATTTCGATAATGATTTTAATTTCGCGAGAAATGAGTCTTGTAAGAAGAAAATTGGACCTGCCCATATATACAGGTTGGCTGTGAGGGTCACTTGTGGAAGTACCAGGAGCAATTGGTGAAGCAGTTGCGGGAACAAGCCAAGGATGGTACTCTGGCGGAAGTTCTGCAGTTACCTGTGATATCGTGGCACGTGAAAACAGACTCGAATCCCGTTTTAAGGAATAGGCGAGAAACTGGTTCTGGCGACTGGGGCGATGTAGATGACGATTATGGTTACGACGAATATGAAGAAAATTACGACGACGAGGAGGACGAAGAAACCGACGACAACAACGAGCAAGTGCAACCGACTTTCATGCCAGAACATCCGCACAGACATCATCACGGCGAAGAAACGATTAATTGGAACGTGAGTTATGCGGCAAGAATTTTTAATAAGACTTGCTCCAGAAAAGAATGAGTACAGATAAAATAATCTGTATCTCTGTGTTGTTTTTTTAGAAGGAAAACTTCGACGGGGAAGAGATAGTACCGAGAATGAGTCAAAGCGAATTAGAGAATAAAACAACTTCATCCACGGTAAGTATTTTTTCACGGAAAATGAAACGCAGCTGCGTGATTCTTCTCGTTCAATCGACCATTTATCTTCGAAATACCACGACCCTATTGCGGTATTCGTTGAAATTCTTATATTTCTGTGCTCCTCATTCGCCACGCCATATCGCTTACGGGGGAATCGCAAACGTTTAGAATAGGTACTGGGATATAATTTTTATGCTGGCCTATTTCGTTTTCGCAAACTGTATATGTCCGTGAAGATCCTACACGTTGTAAAGAATGTGCTGTACAGATTGCGTCGCGAAAAATCCTCACAAACGAAAGCCTGATACCACGTTTCTCTACTTGTACATTTTCGTCCTTATTGAAGTAACTAACCACTCGTTTCTCGTGCCATACATCGCAACTACTAACGATTTCGCAGACAACTACTGAACTTACATCACCACCACCATCAACAACTACAAGCACCTCTACTACTACCCCCACGACGACAACTACAACCACCACTCAAGCCGCGCCAACGACCGTAACTACCACTACTACTAGTAGCACCACAACGACTACCACATCAGCCGATATAACAACAACAACAAGTAGCCTCACCACCGCTGTAGCTCCATCGATAGAATCCCCGAGATCGGAGGTCACGGATGAGGAGACGTCGACGGAGAAAACGAAACATGTGGAACACGTCGAACCCATTACCATTTTACCGACCATTGTTCCTTCGGACATTACCACAACTTCTCTTCCCATAACTACCCTACCACCTTTTAGCACAGCGGCCACCCAGACTAGCGAATCCGACAGAATCGAGACGGAGATTGTCGCCGGTACTATTAACGTTACGACCGAAGAGGTAATGCTTACGTGCTTTAGCGCTTTTCTCATTTGTATAATAGTTCACGCCGCTGTACACACCAACTTCTTCATGCATATATCGTGCCGAGTTGTCCTTCTGTTGCTTCGTCGAGATAAATTTAATGTTATTTTATTGATAAAAACATCTTATCCGTTGTTAACAAGACTGTTAATAGCGGCTTACACATTTCTTACTGTAATTGTACAAAAATTTCTCTTTCTATTTCTCAATTGTTTCGCTGCAATGATCGTTCTACGTTTTGATACACAACCTTTATTCTCACCTAGCCGGATCAAAGCACGACTTCGATGAGAGAACCGACAACTATGCCAACACCGAACGTTGTCGTAGACGTTAACACTACCACTTCACCTGCAGTAACGAATACCGTTTTCATCACGCCTGTAATCGTAGCAAATGATACAACTACAACAAGCGCGATATCGTCAACATCCGATCTTCGCACGACGTTGAGCACGACACCGTTGTTGAGTAATACCACAACTACTAGTACGACTTCCACTACAACAGCCTCCACTACAACTACCACTACCACTACCACCACTACTACTACTCCGGCTCCGACGACGATCACAACATCTCAGGTTACTGAAAGTATTGAATACGGTCAGTCCAACTTCCCGCCGAGACGTGACAAGAGATTAAAAAAAATAGCCGTGACTGCTGGTAAAACGTTGAGTTATGTTATACCGGCCAACACCTTCTCTGATCTTGAAGATGGTGATACAAGAAATCTGAAGCTAAGCTTGTACTTGGGAGATGCGCCACTCAAGACAAATCACTGGCTTCAGTTCAATCATCATACTCAAGAAGTTTACGGACTGTAAGAGCAATGTTTCTTTGCACTTATTTATCGAATAAAATGGGATAATTTTTCTTATCAAATATTTTTGCAACAGGCCGCTTGAAAACGACATATCAACCTGGAATTACATATTGGTCGCCACTGACAGCGAAGGCGCTAACGTCACCGACAGTCTTGACATTCATGTTCAGCAACACAAATCCAGTCGCAGCGTTAATCACGAATTCAGCATGAATTTGAGAATTGATAAACGATTCCCGACGGATGTTGATTGGGAGCTGAAGGTGCGTATTTGTCAGTTTTATTTTCTGTGAAATTTCTAATTCCCGGTCGATTACAGGTAATTCGAGGTCTGGCTGAACTTTATGGTGATAGCGACACAGACAAAATCACAGTTCGTGCTATCAATACGCAAGATCGCGAACAGGTCATTTTCATGTGGACTAACGATAGTCTTCCAAGAAGCAGCGAGTGTCCAAGAGAACATATCAACACATTATTGCGCGTAAGAGAATAATTCATTAAATTTGTCTTCATTTTGTGAAATGACTTTTGTACTTAAAAAACGACGAACAATGTTATCAGGTACTCGTTAACAGTGATGGAGACCCATCATACTCTTTAAGAGAAGTTCTCGCTCCAGAAATCAGAGTCAAGCGCGTAACATATCACGGTATTGGGCAATGCGAAGATATGAATCGTCCCGAAATACCAAAAGTCTCTACTGAAGAACCGAAAATCAATCGGCCACCGATACCGAGAAACCAAGTCGATATCGTCAATGCAACAGTAGGACAGTTACTCGTGTTTAAAGTGCCAGAGGTATGCGTTTTGTATTTAATTAATATAAAAATATTTTTCGAATACGTAATGCTCATCATTTTTCTTATTTTTGCAGGATACATTCTTTGATTCTGAGGATGGATCTTCACGTAACATGAAGATGTCGCTTTTGACAATCGATCGAACACCTATTGCACCTCACGAATGGTTGCAGTTCGACAGCAAAAATCAAGAATTCTACGGGGTGCCAATGGACAACGATGTTGGTCGCAAAGAATATCAGTTGGTAGCTACTGACAAAGAAGGTGAGATATTATAAAATTTTATTTAAAAAAACAAAAAAGAAAAACGACATTATGACAATGACATTTAAATGTTTAAAAACACTTTTATTATAGGTGCGAGCGCTACAGATGGACTAGTTGTTGTCGTTCACCCGGCAAAATGGATGAAACACACGGTAGAGTTCTCAATGACGCTAGATATTCCGTATGATTCCTTCGCTCACTCCGCTCTTCAGAAGCGTAATTTCGTCGAGAAGTTGCGTGACCTCTACGGAGACAGAGACACGAGCGCGATTTCGTTACACAGCATCACGAACGGAAGTACTGTCATCACATGGTACAACAAAACCTTGCCCGAGTCGTATTGCGCTCACGAGGAGATCAACAGACTGCGATCCGTGCTCGTGAAGAGCGAGAACGATAGACGTTCCGTGACGGACGAGGTGCTAGAAGTGATGGGCACGAAATTCCCTGTGAAACAAATCACGGTGATTCCGACAGGAATTTGTCTTGGTGAATTAACGGGCATTCACTCACCAGACAGTCATATTCCACCGGTGGATGATTCCAAAACTGTTGGCACATTTCACGACGATTATCTTCTCACCTTCGTTCTGCCAGCAATCATTATAGCCGCCATGCTTATCTTGGCTGGTATTGTCGCTTGCGTGCTACACAGACGAAGACGTAGTGGGAAAATGAGCGTCAGCGAACAAGATGACGAGCGTCAAAGTTTCCGAAGCAAAGGAATTCCCGTGATTTTCCAAGACGAACTGGACGAAAAACCGGATCCCGGTAACGATACTTTTGCAATACATTAGTAAAGATATGGTTCGATATTTCAGATCTCTTTCTGTCACATCGCATGTTTTTTTTTTTTTCAGGTAATAAATCGCCTGTTATTTTAAAAGAAGAAAAACCACCCCTACCACCGCCAGAGTATCAGAAAGCCGAAGACGGTGCCGACATACCGATGCTGCCGAAAGAAAACTCCGAGGAACCGTACCAACCACCGCCGCCGTTCGCTACGAATCGCGACACCAATCGACAAAATCGTCCCAAACCAACTCCGACGTACAGAAAACCGCCCCCTTATGTGCCTCCCTAACAAAATACAGTCCACTCGCCTACACGCAAATACATGCTAGCGATGCTCGGAGATTCACCAGTACACAAACAAAATCAAATCACTTATAAAAAACAAAAATCTCGAATTGGCGATAATGATAACGATGATAATTGTGGAACTCTGAGCTTTTATAGCGACGTTTGAAAGAAAGCCCTTCCATTCATCCGGTATGACAATATACTGCTTTGCGAAGTGTGAATGGAAGATCTTCCGTGAGAACCATCTTTCTTCAAATCTCGAATTTTACTTTATTTTACATATATGTATGACTACCGGCACGTCTTATCAGCAATTTTATCGGTATTCAAAAAATGGACTTCAATCAACACAAATTTTATATATTCATGAATAACATTTTCTCTTTCTCGATTATCTATATTCATCTGTATTTCACGCGAAAACAAAAAGAAACGACTTTTCTAGGAAGTATGGGAATACAAATCACGTGTTGCCTTTCGTAAAGAATGCAATTATAGAGAACGATCAACTGTTCCGAACTCGATACGCGAATTTAGTTTAGATCGTTGTAGAACCGAGACAGCGATAGGATAAAAAAATAAAAAAAATAAAAAAAAAACGTACTTTATTCGACTCTGTAGTATTCGAGACAGCAACGATACTCATAAATGAATATTTCAATAAGCAGTGCCATTTATTAAGCAATAAGGGTATCCGACTGTGAATAACAACACGTACGTGTATAATTAATAACTGCGGTTCTACGGATTTATTTCAACTACTGTTTACAAAGAGTTTACCAGATACTAAAAAAAAAGGACGAACTTAACGAAGTACATTGATATGATGTACCTTACAACTTATAACACTGCCAGAATGACAAAACGCTACGATTTATTGCCAAGCGAGCCGAATGTATGAGAGATTTTCAGATATATAATGTAACATATATATTCTCTCTCCCTGTAATATTGTTTCTTTTTCAAAACCCTTCCATTTAGGATATTTCGAATACGGAATTACTGACTAAATAAACCGATAAACTAATTGTAAGCTCACTTGGCGAATCGTTATTAATATAAGAAAAGAATATTGAAGGAAATAAAAAAAAAACAATGTTTTTGAAATGTTATTTGGAAAAAAAAAAAAGATTGTGTGACACATCTCATGCAATGCCGTTGCAAAGTGACAGCAAATGCTTCCATTGGCACTGTAGGCCGTGCAGATAATTTATCTCAGATAAGGGAAACTAATGATAATATTATATTATAGATATACAAATATAAATATATATAAATATGTAATGTAACTAATTGCCGTTCGATAGATACCAGTCTGCAGTTATTTAGAAACAGCGTTGAGAACATTACTGCCAGACCAATCAACTATTTGGTATTTACTTTTTATTATATTACAAAAACAAAAAAAAGAAAAAAAGGGAGACCCACATTTCTGTTTCACGCACAAGTTGACACGCTTTTACGATTTTACGTATATATATGTGCATATATATTTTACATGTACATACATATATGTGAATTCGCACAATAAATGTTTTTATTCCTCGGATTGTCACATTGTTCATATTGAACGCGTACGAGTTAGCATCGAAAGGTTAACTCAGGACGAAAAATACTACTAATGCGCACGTACATAAGAAACGAGACTATTAATTTAATTTAGACTTTACATAGTTACCAAGCCAAAAATAATTACTATTAAAAAAAAAAAAAAAGAGGGATAAAGTATAATAAGAACGTATCTGTAATTAACGAAAAAAAAAGAAAAAACGTGACTCGCACTCTTTAGAGCGCATTTTTTTAATAATAATTTTTGTAATTTTTTAATCGTGTTGTTGCGGGACACTACTACTAACGTTCGTATATCCGGTGCGGCGAAAGAGTGCGGGGTATGGATACCAGGCACGTTATGCAGCTGTTTTTTCAATACCTCGACAGTTTCCTGATATTTTTTGCAAGGAAATATACGAGAAACGAAGGGAATTCGTGTGCGTGTTCCGAATTTGATTTCGTTTGTCGACTGCGTTTTGTCAACGGTCGATGAACGGATCGACGAATTTGTAGGCGCGCCTATATATGTTGGTGTGAATGCTGACAATTAATATGTATGTAAAATGCTGACAAGAGAAAATGTTTGGTATGCAAGCTATGAGTAACAATATAATATAATATAATATATACATATATACATATATACATAATACTTTACACACACGTACACATCGTCTTTGTATCGTAGAGGATTTAACTATATGTCCCTAACGACAGAGGCAAGAAGAGCTCGTGATGCGACGTATAGAATTTTTTTATTTTTGATTAAACGTGTAAAAATCTTAGAATCAATTTATAAGTAAGTGTAGATTAAAAACGATTGTTTTTAATAATATAAATTTGTCTTTTAATCACAAGAAAAAGCGCAATTGTTTTTATTAAAAACATGTACAGTTCAATCTCGTCGAGTTCATCAAAAGTGAGAAAAATCAGACAGTCGCAAGTCATGAACTTTCCTTGTAAATATCCTTTATTGCTTAGATCTTGTTTATCGCAGAATTTAAAAAAAAAAAAATATTTTGTTTTTTTGTAAAATAATATGCTGTTTATGTATTTTCTCCATTGCTTTATGACAATTTATATAGTGAATTACAAGAGATAAATGTTATTTTATTATTTTTATAAATGTACTTATAATCTAACACATATTACATTTAAGAGTTGAATATAACAAATTATCTCGTGTAGTAAGATATATTCTTTCAATTCTGATATTCCTTTGTGTACAATTTTTAACAAACTCCACGTAAAAAAAAAAAAAACAGATCTACGCGCGGATATTAAATTAAGCAGATCTACAAATCAGTGTGTCAATTTTACAAATCAAAACACGTGTATTTATCACCAGTATGCCACCAAATCCTGATTGTTTCATCCAAAAGATTCTACCCACACATGCAAATTACTTAATGAAAGAAAACTAATTTCTTTATAGTGATAAAGTTGAGAAGTGGATAGATTGGCGGAGATCGATGATCATTTTACACAACGCGACGCGTTATAAACACGAGAGTTTTTATGTTTCGTTTGGTGATCTGCGGTAAACAAGCACAATTCATATCATGCTTCTAATCATATCATTGCTCCACGCAATCCTTTAAGCGCTGCAATTATTACGTTACTATGAAAATGATACTGTGTAATGAGACGCACAGGCATACGGTACTTATATAAAATAGAAAAATTAAAAAAAAAAAAAAAAGAAACATTGCGTAAGGAGAGACTTCGAAGAAAATGTACTTCACAAAGAGCACATTTGACAGCGGTGACTTTTTCCTGGCCTGTATGTAAGAAAGGATCGAAAGTATTTTGTAACTGTGTAAAAAGAGAGGGAGCAAAGACGAATTTTGTGAAATTGACGTGACTTTCGGCCGCTTTCTGAGAAATCGGACTAATGGTAAGCACGAAATATAAAAAGTTCCATTAGAGAGAAATAGAAGAAAAGAGGGAGAGAAAAAGAGCTATTTCGCGTAGCCCGTACGAACACGTTGTATACATAGCTATATATATATATATAAATATATAAATATAAATATATACACCTAAGAGTAACATATTGACTGGAATTTTCAGATTATTTTTATTCGCTATAAGTATACATATACGCTTTGATATATACACATACCGGGGAGAAAGTTTGCGTTCGCGTAACGCGGAGCGGGTACGTTTTTTCATATAACACATGCTTCTCCGCGCTAATAACGAAAACCACTTATGTTTCAAAAGTTCGCTAAATGACATATCTTAAAAGATGGAAAGAAAAAAAAACGCGAAAAGCGTCGGGGGTTGAGCAAGCGCTTCAAGAAACGAAATGATTGTGCGCGCGCGCGATTATTTTGAGACCATGTAACGATATATCGCTTGTCGATAATAAATGGAGAGAAATAAACATATATCGAATTAATAATATACATATACATAGATATATATATATACATATATATATATCTTTAAGACAAGTACTACATAAACACGTGTAAAATTAAGAAAAATTAATAAACCATTTTAGGATACCATGCGTTTTTATATATAATATACGCTTGCTTTCTGCATCATTCGTGTGTGTGTGTGTGTGTTAAATATAATCCTTCAAGGATCTCTCTCGGCTAAGGAGCTCACATCTTGTTGTCATCAGTATGTCAAACAATTGTGCAAACAGTCACGCGATAAAGATTAATCTTCATCGAATCACGTGTCTGACCAAAGGCTTTTGATCAATAGCTATTCGATTCGATTTCGTTAAATATTCTATTGGGTAATTTCCAGGCAGTCACGATAATCTTTATACGCAATTTACCTTCGTTATCGTAAAGTACTAGTTTTTTCCTTTGGAAAATTAATCTCTCTCTTTTTTTTGTTTATTTTGTCACTGAATGAGAATTTGAAGAATAGCGACTTCAATTTTTCTAGGGCGTGTAGAGATATGTAGATAAGATGTATATACTTCCGAGATTAGTCTATTTTATTATCTTTAAATTTTAACATGACATCTTTGCAGAAATTGAATATCGAAAATAATATTTACTTTGAGGATTAAAAACACTGTTCAATAATACTTTTAATATTCAAAATAAATATTGTTTGATATCACGTCAGTATTAAAAATTTCCATAAGGATAGCAAAATTCTGAAATCAAATTTGAACTCGTCACACGTCAAAATCTATAAAAATCACCTTTTTTCAATTGACGTGACAGATAAAAATCGTTAATTAGTAAATCGGTATTACATAACACTTTGCAAGACCACATAATACAAATACGATTTTCTTTTGTTTCACACTGTGCACATTTATTCTAAACTAATATGCACAGTTTTCGTTGCGTAACGCGAAGCAATGAATACATTTTTTATCACCTTGTAACTTGGACAAGATTGAAAAAATTTGCATTAAAACAGTATAAAAGCAACGAGTTTTAACGGCTGTAAAATATATATGTATATAACGTACGTTGTTTTCCTTTGTAAACGAATAATAAGTGAATTGTTCAAGACGATATTAAACGATAATGAGAAAGAGATGTGTACGTGCTTTGTGAGCGACTGAATCGCTTAGTGGTTGCTAACACGAAAGAAGATAAACATCTTTTATTTCAATACGTGTGTGTGTGTGTGTGTGTGAAAGAGTGATTCAAAATCTAATCTTATCTTCGTAACGATGAAAGAATTCATTAACCAATTCTTATCTGTAACGTTTTCAAGTATAAATATAACCAATATAATGATTGATTTCTACTTACTCGGTTGCGATAAGATGTGACAATTTTTTTTAAAAAATATTTCTCCATCTGTGATTGAAAGTTTTCGAATTCTTTTGTCGTGGCACCAATCCGATGAACAAATGTGTGTACGATTCTCAAATTTTATTAGACATCTCTTAAGATGTCTTTTATTCGAATCAGAAATATATCAGCGTTCTATCGCTAATCGATCAATCGATCCAGCGCGTCGAGCATCAGCACGTGAACGCGCAACGCGCGACGCGCATGGTGGGAAATCGCGCACGTGTAAATATTTACCGGCGCATGCGTGGCTGGCCACTCCTGGCTGTCACGTGATCGCGCGTAATATAAAGCTCCACCAACGAACCGGCCGGTATTACGGCCGAAGAAGTGAACGCGAGTAGCTTACCGGTTTCCGGGGATCGTAGAGAGGAAACGAGGATCGCAAGAAAACTCGATAGCACTCGAAAAAAAAAAAAAAACACGTTCTTGCAATAAAACTTAACAAGAAATTTTTCTCTTCGCGCCTCCGTTTCAGAACAGGCGCTTTCGCACAGAAGAGAACACGATCGTGTCTCATTTTTTTCTCTTTAGCTCCCGTCAAGACTCGGTCAACCGGTTGGACGACCGCGGCAAAAAGACCGCGTCTACGAAATTTTTAAGACGTCGCATTAACCAGTAATTGCGGGTAACGCGCGAGTTTTAGTCTCTCCTTAACGCGAGTTCGGCATAAGCAGACAAAACGAGCGGGTGCAAACTCTACTCGGATCTCAACTTCGCAGACCTCAATTTTCCGTAGATCGCCTGAGCTCGCGATGGGTTCGAAAGACGTGTGGGATTATTATCACAACGGTAAGTGTTCTAAATAAATTTTCCACAAAGTTGCGCCACTATCAACGGTGTTAATTTTATGAATAAACTTAAATTTGCAATTCTGCGTGTTGCATAAATTGCGTTGGTTGAGTGCGTTCGAGGTTTATACAAATTTGATGCGATTGTGAGAATACATACATACATTTTCTCGTTTATGACCGTTTAAATAAAATTGTGAAGAAAAAAAACCCAATTGTCAGGAAAAGTTTAAAGAAAGTGATTTGGAGAAGTATAATGTTTCAGCGAGTTAATTTCCGGAGCAATTGCTTGTGCAATTTATCAAATTTCCTGTCCATTTCCCGTGTCTGTCATCATTTAATATTCGGCCGCGTTTTCTCCGCACGCTTCACGTCGGATAAACTCACGTCGTTGTTATTGATTGGCTACTTTGTCAATCGGCGTGCATTCGCGATCATCAATATGCATACAACTGCGATATTTTTGTGCTTAAATGTTACAATCGCTAGTACGCGGTCCGCTGGTCTGATATCACTTTCGCCGTCTGAGATTAAATACAGCGTATACGTGTTCGCGATAACTCCTATCGCCGGAGTTAATTGAATTGATCGTTGCGGCGGGGCATGAACCAATTTCATTATAAATCAGAATTATTCTGTAGAAAGTTCTATTTAAAAAAAAGAAAAGCCGCGATGATAGAAAGTGTTTCGGAACTATTTCAAATATAATATAAAAGTGTGAGCGCGTGCTTTTGTGCACATGTAATTAGTTAAAATTTTTAATTAGACGAAAGACATTACATCCGTTAATTGCCAAAGTTTTTTCTTATTTACTTCTACGACCGTGAAAAATTGTTTTCTTCTTCTCGATCTAACAGTAAAAAGTTGGACAACGATCTTGTCTACTTTTTCATTTCGCGGTGCCACAAGGCTTCTTAGGCTGCGTTAAAAATAATATTACAGCTGTACAGAAAGAGAAATATGAAACGCCGCACGTGTTCCCTCTTATCCTTCTTGATTTCTTCGTTCAAATTGAAATCTTGCTGAAACTCTGCGGTGTAGTAACCACGCGATATGAGCTTTTTATCTCTGGGCATATTAATTTTGTCTTGCACATTAATATTTTGAATAATAATATCGCATTATCATAATAATAATTCTTAAAAACAAAATATTTTATTATTAACTTTTATAAGTGTGTCATTATCAACTTTACTAATCTGTTCACACTTTATTATTACTTAGTCAAAATATAGGAAAAAATTCAAATAAACCGAAATCGTGTATTTATTAATATTGATTTATTTTTTTTTTTTTAACGACGTTGACATAGAAATGTGAACAATGCGCATTATAAATCGTTTTGTTACCGAGACAAATGCCTTTTCGGAAAAATGTTACGTAAACGAATAAAATGAATAGAAAGTATGTAAAATATCGGTAATAGAATACAGGATAGAAAGTGCAATAAAATCTTGGAAAATCTTGGAAAGAGAAAAGGAAAGAGAAAGAAATAGAGAGAAATTGTAAGCGTTTCAAGAAGATTTCCGTTCAAACGTTCCTTTTCGGCACTCGGAGCTTTTGAATGACACAGAAGGCTCACTGACCCGGGGCCGTTGTCTTCTCGCAGGAATACAGGGCGAGCGGGCCGTGCCAAGCGACGGGGGTGCTTTCCTCGCAGCCTTCGTGGAACACGGGGCACGACTCCGTGGGTAAATGAAAATCAATAGTTTTCTTTCGTAGTACTTGTAGGCCGATGCACCTGTTCCCGCGGAAAGTACAGGGCACGCGCACACATACACATATATATATACACACATAGGGACATGCGGCCGCAGTCTCCCACGCATACGTATACACGTGGTCGTGCACGTGCGGCGACACGCACACAAAAGCAAGTGGTCGCAGACCCAGTTTCACTTTGTTCCGCCGTCGGGGTTGCCGTGCATGCCCCCGAAACGCCCTTAATCTCGAGTCAATTTGTCAGCGCTATCTTTCAGCCGATTGCGACTGCGAGCGAGCGCACCGGAGTGTCGTGATTTGCATGCATCCTCCGTTCGCTTGCCAACATGAGACACAGACGAAACCTTGTAAAAGGATGATTAAGTCATTTGGCACCTGAAACGTGCCGCAAATCTGGCCGCGATGCCGGAAAAGAGGCGCTCCGTTGCTTGAAATTGATCGATGTATTCTGTCATAAATTATTTGGAAGGATCCCCCGCGTTCCCACGATGCTCTCTCGTGTAATTGCGACTTACCGTTCCGCAGCCAAGTGTTTTCCGTAGGATTATTTATCTTGTTTACAATTCATGATGGATCGGAGAACTGAGCGATTCTTTGAGCGTGAGATCATGTATATAATAATATCTATCTTTAATAAAGTAAAAACTTCTTCCATTAATTTTTTTTATTATTTTCTGATTACAGAAATTGAAAGTGAAACTAAAAATAATTTTACTTAGAATTCTAGATTTTTAGGCCGACATTGTAATGCGCACGAAATTACAATGTTGGCATTACGAAATAGCAGTCTTCTTGTTTGTATGTTCCCCGCCCGTTTATCTAACGAGAATTCTCGATCTTAATCACGTTTCTGAGAAATTGAAAGTATAAATATAGATCTGTCTTAATTAACATAATTAACATAATTCCTACGTAAATTTTCACGATTTGAAATAATCGTGTAATTCGTAATAGTCACAAAGCGGCACTTGCAAAGCAATTTTAATCAAAACAGAGATGGTCTTTTTTGAGAGTACGTAGAAGATCAAGATGTTAAAAGATTAATAAAATTTAATTGTTACACACGCACACACACACAAAAGGTCTCCGATTGTGTTTCATTCGTATGTGTTATATTATATACTTCTACACGGCACGCGCTATCGTGATATACTTTGTATCGATTTAGGTTGTCGCCGAGGCAAATATGATTTCAATCGAATCCCAAGATAAAAATAGAAAACGCTCATTCACTCTCACCACGTTAAGAATAAAAAAAAATAAAAAACTTCTATTTTCTCTTTGGGAGAGAAAGAAACGCAAACTGGTTAACAAGAACGTGCAGTCTGCAACTTTTATAATTCCAAAACGAGTTCTTTTTACGAGCCACGTAATCCTCAAGAGAGGAATAATTTTTTTATTTATAATTGCTCACTCTTGTCCACACGTGCAACATACTTTTCGTGTCACTCATGAAAAGTTCGCAGTTCGTTATTCTGTCGAGAAGCATTGTTTGACGCGATCGCATGTGCATTGTATCGCTCGTCTGCAACATAAGCCGCAAATGTCGAGAGACATCTTCCAATAACATATGTACGTTATTGCGTTGTAAATATTGCATTGAACGTGTGGAAATGTCAGCGATTCCGAGGAAAACGAAAGCTTCGATTGACAAAGAGAACAAGAGAGAGAATCGTGAAATCCTCTCGCGTGAAATCGCGCTTTGCTCGGTCAGTTGCATCTTCGCGCGTTCACGATTATTAACTTGCAAATTGATAATTGACGATCAGATGGCTGCCATTCCAGGAGTCGCGCCTTTTATGCGCACAAGTGAAATTTACAACTTGCGCGCGCGTCTTATTTGCATAGCGTACTTAATTGTTAATTCTAGCGGCGTGTTTTTTCTCTCTCTTTTCCTTCTTAGAATTGAACAATATCTACTGCATATTTAAAAATACAAGAAATAAATTAACATTCATGTATTGTTATTTAAAGGAGAATATTATCATAATATTATATTAATATTTTGAGTTCCGGTAAAAAAGAAATAATATCTCCGATTTATCTCTGTATTGAATAATTTCGTTGTGGGTATACAATCTGTCGATAATCGTCTCGATCAGATATACGACGAATATCGCGATTTTTCGCCTACAGTTAACGAGATGTTTTTCGATCTAATTCCAACCGGATAAAAAAGCGGTTGTTGCCGCGTGTTGCTTTGTCACCAGCTATCCTTCAATGGGAATTCACGTGACGCCGATCTCAATGCCATAGACAGATTTATAACATTCTTACGCTTTACGAATGAGTAAATCGCTTCGCTAGCAACAAGTCCTGCCTCCCAAGTTTACAGACGATTTTGCAAAGAACTGTCTTTTGCAACTTTTATATATGATCGTGAGAAAACTCAATATAAATAATTTACAATCAAGGATACGTTCTAAATCCACATGCTTATTACGCATAACATTATATGAATAAAATAATATTGTATATATAATAATATCAATTTTGCTTTTATCAGTATTGAATTTTTCCGATGTCTAAACGCGTGAATAACTTAAATATCTAATAATTAATTATTTCTCTCAAAATGTTTTTTATGCATTGTTTTTAATTATCTACACATATAAAAACAGTTGCCGCGATCAATTTAAGTTCGCAATAGATTGCAATTTCAACTTACGTATTCAGCAAAGAGATAAGACAACATATGTAGCAGCACGTGTCAAGAATGATATGTATTATGCGCACGTCGAGAGCGTCGAACAGTTTTACGTAATTTACATTATTGCGTGTCACAGTCACATGTGAACACGGAGCTGAACATTAAACGTATTGTGGGAACTGACGACGCGTTGCCGAAGACTTTTCGCATGAATCGATTGACGCAAATCGATGCCTTGTAATTTCGTGACATATTAATATCGCGATATTAATTTCAACGCTCGCATTTCTTGTTGCTCGCACGCCGCGAGAAACGATATTATGTTCGGCATCTAATTACACAGCAAATAATATCGTTATCACGTGCTTCGATAAAGAAAGATTAATACGACGGCACGTGACGTACTTTTTTTTTCGTATTTGTAAGCATATATAAGTGTTTATATCCAAAACACGATAAATTATATAAGTTTCGACGTGTATATTTCTCACACATTGTTTATAAATCGGTTATCTTCGAACTTTGTTTATTAGATTTTACTACTGTGTGTGCGTCATATAAATGGCAAATATTTATTACGCACGTTACGTGCAATATCTTTCACATTTGCACGGATTAAATAATGGAAGAATAAAATCATAGACCGTAATTTTGATGAAAGCACGTTTATCAGTTATCAGCACGTGACACGATAAAAAGTTTGCTTTATAACTTGCCACGTGTGGGCGAGCTCTTTCGGATCTTAATTTGTTTGAGCGAGCTCACATCGCCAAACAGTGTTATCTTATTCTTGAGAACCTGAAACTTGTGTTTCATTCCTCAGTGAAATATTGTATTTACAGATCAAAGAGAGAAGAAACAGATAATTTTTTTTTTTGCTCTTGCTTTAAGAGTGTCGAGAACTTTGACGTTTTTTTCTTTGTCGCAGGACCCAGCACGTGGGTAACGAAATTCCCGATGGCTGCCGGCTCTAGACAGAGTCCGGTAAACATCGAGACCAGTCGAGCGGAATCCGATCACGAGGCTCTGAGCAGCAAACCACTCCGTTGGAAATATCCGGCCACGGCTTCGCGGAAGTTGGTTAATCCAGGTTATTGTTGGCGAGTGGACACCGATGGCGAAGGCACATGTGAGTTAGCGCATTTTGAACATTGTTTCATCAAATTTCTTGTATAAAGTAACAAATAATGTTGTGTTGCTGTCGATTCTTCTTTGTGGTTGAAATCGCGCGTGTGCGTCACGCGTGCGCGTCACGCGAAGAATCATTAGCACGTTTAACGATTATGTTAATGGCGGAGGTAAATACTCCGTTTGTGTGAGAAATACGCGAAAGAAAGTCGTTTCTGTCTAGGAGAAACTCGTTTATTTTTATGAGCAACAAGAAGAAGAAGAAGAAGAAGATGCGATTGCGGTCGACACTTTGAATTGCAGATTATCGCGGGGATGCAAATGCGGCCTGTTGCGAAATTGGTGCAGCGCCGATCGTCTATCCGGAGACGATGATCCGGTGTAATTTTAGATGATTGTACGCGATATAAATTTAACCACGAATAACATTTTCTATAAACAAGTCTATTAGCGTATTTAGCTGCCGGTGCCAAATACGTATATAATAATTCTGAAATCTTAACTATTTTACATTTAATAACTGTCGCGAGTTGAAAATGTACAATGAATTATTGACAAAATGTGATTTCAGTGTATGACTGAAAAATAGAAATAAACACAGTAATGCCAAGTTTACGCAGATGTAAAGAGAGATATCATAAAAGAGATACCACAAATATTAAGAAATAATTACGAAGAACATCTGGTGGACGTGTACAAATTGTCTATTTTTATATTTGAAGATTACATCTAAAAAAACTCGAGAATACATTTTTTGTACAAATTGTTCTCGTTGCACAAATGAGTTACACAACGAAAAGTTTTTTTTTTTTTTTATTAATTTCGTGCCTCACGCACACACCTTACGTAAGAAACAATTTACTTGATCGTGTTATTTTGCAAATGTTATTGAACATAGAGTGCGAATATTGTTATACAGAATAATTTTGAAATAATGATCATGGCGTGCGTGTAGAGGTTTTTATTTTTTTTTATTTTTGCGTCGTACTTCATTCGTATGTTGTTGCGAAGGTTTCACTGTCGGCTTCGTGCCACTTAGGCAGGGCTTTTACCTTCGTCAAGTGCTCGAGGCGTATTTGAAATGAGGACGACCGTGCCGTAGGCATATTATGTGTATTCATATGTGGCACGAAGCGGTGTACTACGCTCTGTACGGCAATATGTGACACAAAACAATAGATGGGACGTCGCGATAATGATAAGTTACGATATCACGTCTCGATACTCGCAAAAAGCGACGACTCTCGTTAACTTTCGATGTTAGGCTTTTCAAGGAATTTCCGCTTTGCGAAAATTACCAGCGTTGTCGTGAATTTTCACACCCACGTAAACTAATAGTTTTTTTTTACAATAAAAGAAAACATTTTTTTAAAAACGGAATTTGTTTAAAAATATATATATGTAAAACAAATTCTAGAATGTATTTAAAAATAGCGCGTAATTTATTGTTCCTCTTGCACGTGTGAAGAATAAATTTAGATTCTCTCCGTGCGTTTGGAATATTCCGTGAAAGCGTGCCAGTGGTTTTTAACACTAAGTAAGCGCGCCAAAGTTTCTTAATCTAATTTATCATGGTCTCGAGACAAAACAAAGTAATAAAATATGCGTCGCAGCGGATGCATCTTCTTCGTGCGTTTTCGCTCGTGCGAATTAGGCATACGGCGCAAATGCGATCTCGTTATGGCCCCCCACGTAGTTCGGCTAATCAAGCGCATCCTGTAATAGAGCAGCCCGAGAGCCGTTGGTATCTAGCATTTCTGCTAACAGCGTACTCCAGAAAAAATGTTTATACTGTGCGACTTTAATTTAAGCTGTGTGATTATACTATTTTAATTCTTCTCTTATTTTTACGATCACCGATTTAGTGGAAGAGTCTCGATTTGTATGTCGACAGTTTTGAGCGGCGGACCGTTGATGGACGATGTCTACAAGCTAGAACAGTATCACTGTCACTGGGGATGCAGCGACTAATTAAATTTATGCGCGGCTAAGTCGTACGTGAACACGAATAAAAAGCGCTAAATTTGTCGCTCATTAAACAGGTTTTATCCCGATGAGAAGACAAACAATTAAGTTCGTTGTTCCACTTTGCCGATTTAATTATGCCAAACTTATGACTAGTTAGTGATGCAGTCACGTTTCGAGAGTATGATTCACAATGTTTGCGATCATTCGTACGTGGTTTATGGCAGTGTTGACCTTGCCCGAGAGCCGCCATGAACGATTTACAGCGCGCTCCATCAGATTTGCTTAAAGATAAATAATTTTTTCTCGCCGGTTGGTTCAACTATCAGTTTCAACTTGTAACGTGGATGTTTTATGGGCAATTATCTCACGAATCAACCGTACCACCATAAGCTCGGACAAAGTAAAAATACAGTCCCGAGATAGTAATTTTACGCGAGGAGAAATATAATTACGCGGGTATATTATTTATCATGCAAACAGAATGCTATTATTTCGCGCGCACTATTGGCGTTGATAGAACGCCAACGACGTGTCAAAGGTCCTTTATTCTCTGACAGCTGCGCGCGTCTAGAGCCGCGTATCGAGTTACGAATGAGAAAAGAACAACAAAACGACCGCGGAGTGGCGTCGAACAATATAATTGGCATCGAAACCCGCCCACTTGTGTGCGCGAATAATGGATGAATGGCGCGGTTACGAAACGCGTACTATCCCACCGCGTTGAAACACCGAAAGAATTTCCGATTCCGAGCAAATGCGTTTAATTGCTGTTAACTGCGAAAAGAAGGATGTCAATAATTAACCGAGCAAATTACGTGTTTCCTGAACACAGCGAGACAGGTCTGACTGGAGATAAGTGAGACTTATATACGTGAGAATTTCCTTGGAAGCTCGCCACGTTTCGCGTTTGCACGAATATTTCGCGCGAAACATACTTGTTGACTCGCGATAAATTGATTATGCAATCATTCGATTTGAATCTTATATAAATAATTGACTTCAACTTGACCCTCTTTCCGATCAAGAAAACATCGATCATACGACGCGTGGAAAATTTCTTTAGAATCGTATTCTAAAGCGGTAAAACTAATCGTTCTACAAAAGTAACATAAAAAACTTTTCATGAAATGCGCAGAGAGGAATTCTTTTGTAGTCGGCGGTTTAATTAAACAATCCGAGTCTATATTAAAACACATTAGCGAATCAATTGGCGGTCGTAATGAGTTCGTTTTCTCTCCGCACGCTCTCTCTGTGTGCTCCTTTCGATGCGTTCAAACAATTAATCGCAGTCGAATGTGCGATTCGCTTTTTTTGCCTTGGGCGCGCGACGACTCTTATTTCGCCGCGTCGCGAAATTGTGCAGAACGAAATAAAAGATATCCGTAACGATTTCGCAGTCGCGGGAAACCGGGTCGATCGGATGCACGGATATCCGCGGAATTTCAGAGTTTACAGAGTTTACTGCGCTGATTACATAATCCACATCTAACGATCGCTCGTCAGACGCAATTATCATTTTATTGATGCCGATAAAAGCACTCTTTGTCGTACGCGCTATCGTTCAATGGCGCGGATCGCATCGTGCATGTATTTTAATTATCGACGACCCCGGGCGATTAAAGCCAGACGGAAAAGAATTGTCACAGATGACCGGAGCGATATTCGATTTAATAATCATTAACT
>QVNV01004275.1:0-11070 GCA_014825455.1 Pseudomyrmex pallidus | reverse complement strand
CCCACACACATACATAGGTTTGGATTGAACCTCGCTTTGCGTTGGAAGTTACTTTCCATATAAAGCGAGGTTCAATCCAAACCTATGTACGTGTGTGGGTTAGGTTAGGTTTTTGAATAGTGGAACCCCCCCGTAGGAGGGCGGAACGCACTGTTTCCACGCATACACTGTCCACGAGAAGCGAGATTCAACATGAGCAATTCAATTTGTACTTTCGTAAATTTTTACTTTTTTAGCTCACCCATCATTGACGTTTTTTTAAAAAAAAAAAAGAGGAGGTACATAATTTTTCCGAGCTCCCCCGACTGATTCCTCATTAGACTGACAAAATAAAGCGTTTTTTCAAAACCCCGAGTTAAAATAGCCAAAATTGAGAAAAGTTGCTAAACTGCATAATTACCATAAAAAAATTATGCGCAACAACTTAAGTTCAATACTTGATTTGCACGTATTATTAGGACAACGTAGGTGCGAAAAATTCGCACAAACCAAATGATTTTCTTGTATATATTTTTCTTGTAAATATTAGTCGAATTAAAGGTAGTCAACATAGATATCATAAAAAAAATCGACTTAGTCAAATAAAGAAATTTAAAACTTTAAACATCAATATCTCGAAAGTGATGATATGTGACACGCGGCGTTTTTCCTTGCGACCACAGATACATCGAAGCGCGGGGTTGTATAGCACGTGTGTGAGAGATTAGCGCATAATATATTTTTCGCGCGAGAAGAAACCGAGTCTTTTTTTCCCTCCCGTTTGACGCAGCGCGGAAAAGAGGAAAAAATACTGAAAACACAGTGGCTTTTAACTGCGAAAAAGACGAGCAAGGAAGGAGCGCAAAAACAGGCAACATATCAACCGACGCCGTGTGTCCAACACTTTCGATTTCGCGGCTTTTCGGATGATTAGGTTCTCGATCAGTCGCAAATATCGTGTTCCGCGTCAATGCGTCGCTAATTAGCGCGCGTGCACACACCGCAGCAGCCACCGCATTCATTTTCAGTACAATATCGAGCTGAAACGTGTATATATAACTACATCAGCGATAATTGTTGCGATAAAACAACGTACGAACGCGCAGCACCGGCTAGTGTTTATCGCAAGAAGTGACGGAAATCGCGTCAATGTGCAATATTATACGCGCACGCTTACTTGCACCATTTCAAACGGAACGTCAACGCCCGTCCAGATAAATTAGCGACTTTAGAAAAAACATTTTTTGCCGAATTATTTCATTAATTGCAGTTATCGTACAATTACGGTGTGTTAATTGCAATATTATATTTTGCAATGATTGTCTATCGTAAAATTTTTTTTGTCGTTAACGCGAGGGGAGTCAATCACGTTATAAATCAACAAACAGATTCTAATTTGCAAAATTCAATTTTTTTTTCAATTATTATTGTGTGCTTCAAGTTTTCGCAAAATCAATCATTTCCTCGCTTTTCGTTCCACCATTCCCGCGCGGACTAACCACGAGGAGGAAACGTTTCACAACGCGCGCTAAATGTAGTCTCTGTCTCTTCCGATGTAGAATGATATTGTTTAAGTTGTTGTCACTTGTGCGCGCGACAGCTTGTGAAGCACCATCGTGCGTTCGATTTCCAAAGCTCTCCCCAATTCCCCTGATATTCACGCCAATTGTATCACCGCAAAATGTTCCCGGGCGAATCGCCCGGACCAGGTGACAGCCGCGGCAACGGCCGATGACAGCACTCGACACCCGATGACGAACGCTTTCGTCGAAAATTTAATTCCTTTATTTCGAGAAACCGACCGATAATTCATCAAGAGTCGCGCTTTCTGCGATCATTTTTCTTGTTGCTTGTGTTTCAACGTATTCACTGTTTTTATTTTTTTTTATAATTTTGACTTAATATCGCACTAACAATATGTGTCCATTTTCCTCACAATTATAAAAAAAAAAAAATGATAAAATTTTCAAAATTAAAATATCAAATAGCGAAAAATTCATAATAGAAGGACTTCGCGGCGAAGAGCGATTATGACAGAAGATGACACGATTTTTCCGCTCGTATACGTACAAGCATTGTTGTCAAGCAATCGTCAGCACCGACACGCCGACACTCGATCACGGTGCCGATGGCACTCGGTGTCATTCGGCATCTGCTTTCCAACACACAGGCACTCGGTGATCACCCGGTGTCGAAAGCTCTTTCTCACGCGACGGGATTTGCGAACGACAGATAGGAGTGGTCAGAGGCGCCCGTTTCTCTCTCTCTCTCTCCTCGATATCGCTACGCGATTGACGGGTTCGGAGAAGTTCATAAATCGAGAGAGAACGGATCGCTGATCGAGTGGGACGGAGACTCTCGAGAGAAATAAAAAGAGGTGAAGATAAAAAAAAAACGGACGATAACAGCAGGTGCTAACAGAGCGCGCGACCTCGAGGATCCCTGACACTGATTGCGATCCTATTGAGCGTGTCCTCCTCCGAGAGACGTGAGAAAAAAGAGACAGAAAGAAAAATTGAAAGGCACGTTCCGCACCTAAACTGTCCCGCGATCATGTTTCTGTCCCGAGCGCGCGCGTGTCAGTGCTTATTGACATGAATTTTCATCGCGCGAGTGCAGTTGACGAGCTTGAACAGAATTCGATAAATTCGAGCTTCAACCTGGTGCAAAAAAAAAAAAAGTAAAATAAAATAATAAAATCGTCGATGTCATGAAAATTATAAATTTTTCTTGTAAAAGCTTAACCCTCCGTGGACTGACTTCCAAAAATGCCTGCTAGAGTAAGAGACTCAATTACTGTCATTTAAACTATTTTATTTAAAATATTAAAAAAACAAAAAACTTTTTTTTTTTCATATCGTATGTTACATGTATACAACGTAAATTTCTTCTTACTCCCTTTAAATTGGAGTATTACTAATTCGGTCAACTACATTTTTGGGGGTGACAGTAATAGCTTCCACATCGTTTTTGTTAATTATTGAATTTATAAATAAAAATAGAGATTTTGAGAGACGTATTATTGTTTTTTCTTTTGCTAGAGACATTGAATAATAACAGATAAGAAGAAAAACACATGTTTATGATAAATAAATGATAAAAATGCAATGACGCCAGAGTTCAGGTGACAGTAATTGGATCTTTTCCAATTACTGATTACTAATTAATTAAACTGGGACACTCATGCGACTTTAAAAGTAAACATCTTTGCGAAAAATAAATAGTTTTCATTTTTGTTTTTATTGAAAGTTTGAAGAATTTTGCGTCGGTACATAAAAACAAATTGAAAAAATCTCTAGTAGTTTCCAAGATGGAAGCGTTTAAAAACCTTAAATTTTTACTAGAAACGCCGATGCGCAATTTTTGAGCGAGTCTGGGAGATGTCAGTTCACGAAGAGTTAAAAATTTTTTGTGTTACAAGCACACGTACCGCCTCTTGAAAAATACATTGCAAAAATTATTACGCTGATATTCTCGAAGGTAATGGTTCCGGTTTCCGACCGAAAAAAAAAAATTCACATTTTCCACGCAGAATTTTCCGTGCAGAAGTCCGCGACCGGCGGGCGGAAATTTCCGTTCGCCGTGGCGCGCTCGTTCCCTCGATTCAATGGCAGTCGATCCAATTATACCGAGACAATATTAGGAGGAATCTCAATGTATGATACTGCGACCGCGATTGTGCGGATAATAGTCGCGACTATGTGAGTCGTTTCGCGCGCTTAAATTAATTAGTATGTACCTAGTTATCGAGAACGCGTGGATAAAGGACGCGAGAGGGAACTCTATCGATCGCACTTTGGAAATATAAAACCCGGGAAGGGACTGTCGGTCTGTATATTACTTCGCTTGCGCTCCGGTTCGATTGTCCGGCCCAGTGTAATCTCGACGAAGTTTTAAAGTGCGCCGTTTTCGTATGTGTGTGTGTGTGTGCGCGCGGGGATTTGCATAAGCTTCCACGATCAGCCGCGCATCAATCTTCCGCGCCGATGATGACGCCCGCGGCCCCCGCATATTAGTGAAATTGCACCGATCTCGAGCCTTTGCCGGACGCGAGTTGAGAGCTGAACATTATCGGACGAGAGAGAGAGAGAGACCGAACTCATATCTTCCTGTCGAAGAGACGACCCAATCGATCCTCAGCTTTGTACGTTTATATATACGTCGAATGTGATTCAGCGTTTTAATTGCAAACATGTTGCAACAATATATTGTAATTTTATTTTAACTTTTTAATTATCAAACTGTTTGTATTTACATTTTTTCATGTGTAATTTAGAAACAATGGAAACTTCTTTTCTCTCTCTCTCTCTCTCTCTCTCTCTCTCTCTCTCTCTTTCTCTCTCTCTCTCGAATATAACTAAAATCTTCTCTCTGATATATTTTTGCGTTTAAATATGACAATTTATTTACATTCTACTAATTTGAATCAATATAATTCTACCAGTTTAAATCAATGTAAGTAATCAACGCGTTCAATAAGATTGCGATAATGGAGCACGGATCGCGTGCTAACCGTTTGGCTAGTTTGTTTCGGGGCAACTGCGCGGTAAAGGTTAATTAACAGCGATCCCACGGGACGCGGGGAATTCGTCGTCGTCGTACAAAAGCGCAGTCCGTCAAATCGAATCGGTCGTTCGTCGAAATCGGATCGGTCGGTGAGCTCGCGAATTGCTCGGGGCTGGATAACGAAAACTGTTATTTCGGCGTTTCATGTCGCGGATCGCGGTTAACGTTGATCTTTTGTCGTTGCGCCGAAACGAGATAAACGAGATAAAACGTTTAATAAGCACGAAAACGAGCTAGAAAGAGAGAAAGAGACAGAAAGCGCGCGCGTGTTTGTGATGGTGCACGAAATGCAAAGCTGCAAGAATGATTTCGACAATAATATTCGAATGCTTCCAAAAAGCACGAAAATGACTTCCGTAAATTTCGTTTTGCAAAGCTTTCTCAAAGCGAAATTGTTTTTTTGACTCCAATGTGGTTGTTGTTTCTTGACAAACACAAATCTGAGTGAGATATTGAAAATTATCACGTCAGCCTGAGCTGCTGTTAAGTTTGCTTTACGATGGTCCAAGGGGATAAATTAATAGTGCGTGTGCGTGCGTCTTTGCGTTCGATTGCCAAAAAACAAAAAAAAGAAAAGAGTAATACCTCGAGGAATGCAATGTTGGATCTTATGAGAATTCCACTTTTTGCATGAATAAATTTACACGGAGGGTAATAAAAGCGCGCGTGCAACGAAGCGCATTCCCTCGGGAAAATTTGCTGGCTCCGTGCCCGGCGATCGGAAACGAAGCGAAATTACTTGGCATCGGATGAGCATTTTTGCAGAGCAGTAAATAAATCGGCCGCGGCGACGGTTCTATTCTTCCGTCGACGACGACGACGACGACGACGATCGATGTGATGCTGCTGCCGGTGACATTTTGCGCGGCTTCCTTAAATTAATCCGCGGGATGAGCAGAAAATTCGGACACGTCCGTAGCACGTGATCCCTGTAGCCCAGAGTCTTTACCATCTTTCGTTTGGATCTTACAGGGCGGATTTTATTGTCGCTCCCTCGACCGAAAAGAACGCGCGTTAGTAGTCGAGAAAGGGAACAGACCTTTCTGCGGCAGCTTACTGCATTCTTGCGGTATCAGAGTAATCCAAAAGCGATAGAAGATATTCTCCTCAGATATTTCCTTTGGGGTTCTTTTTTTTTTTTTTTTTTTTAAAGACGAGATAAAATAATAATTCAACTCTTAAATGGAACTCTTGTAGGAATAAATTAAAACATTTGAGTTTCAAAAATTCTGTTTATTTAATTTTAAAATATTTTGCAACAAGCAGCGTGTAAGTTTTTATTTCCTCGAACACAATGCGAATCTATAAGAGCTTCTATTTTAATCAAAAATTTCTATACGATATGTTCGCGACTCATAAAGACGAATCCCTAAAGAGTAATCCCTCATTCAGGATGTTGTAGTGTGCTCGTAAGACACTTCGGCTCGATAAACTTTATATTACTTTTTCTTCCCGGACAACTTTCGGCTCGGTGGATATAAAGCGGAGTTACTTTCAACCAGCAAACTCCACGAATTACACTCGTATTAAGAAATCTCTTCTTCGTCGTCACCTTCGCCGATGACGACTTGATCGATCAAAGTTTTCTACGCGTAATCGGAAGGAGGAAAACGCCGAACTTTCGACGATTACGCGACATCGTCTCTTAAACGAGCATTTCTGATAACGACAGTCGGAGGCAAAATTGCCTCACGAGATATTTCTGATAATGCCACTTTTCTGAGTCTCGAACAAAAATCAGGTCACTTGAAGTTTTTATAGAAAAAAAAAAAACCAATTGTCATATTTGCGACAAAAATAATAATAAATTTTGGAAGATCGAAAAGAAATGAATTTTCATACTTTGCGTCTTTTCTTTCTTTTTTGAAAAAAATTGTGCAATTCTGCGCGCGACAATATATTACATACGTAATAAAGAAATAAAGAACCAGAAGGTCTTTTATCGGACGATGATGAAAAATGACAAAAAATAAAACACGCTAAACAGAAAGAGATAAAAGATAACCGAACATATATATGAGCGTAAGTTGAAAGAGATGAGTCTCCCGAGTTCGCGAATGAGGTAATAAAATATTTCTGTGAAAAGTTCGGATTATTTTCAAAGACACTTTGCCGTCGTGAGGGATACTTACGGAAAAGTTGATTCCGCCAAAAAAGAAAAAAAAACGAGAAAACGAGAGAAATACTTAAGTAGAGTAGCGACGAGATAATTTATGTAAAAAATAAATTATTTACATTGATAAACTGGCGACGTATATGTACTAATAATAACAAAAAAATAATACATTATTAATTTTATTTATTTGAGGTAATTTCTTTCCAGTTTAGATTAAGTAATAAATAATTAATAAACATTGTAACACAGTAATGTAATGCGATATTAATCGTTATTATTCAATTCGCTTTTATTGAGAGATATAATATTATCGCCGTATATTATTACACAATATTTAATATTGTATATAATATTTATTATATATTACATGTAATATTTAATATACATATATACATATTACTCACTCACTCATTCTCTTTCTCTCAAGAAAAATGTCTACTTCCTGCGATTTTCTTGACAAAAGCATCAAATTTTCCTCGCAAATTTCGCGGCATGAATCTCAAAGTCTGAAAATCTTCTTGCGCGTGGAAAATGTAAACGAGAGCGCCCGCCAAAAGCTTCGCATCGTGAAGAGCGCGGAAAACTTGAGCGGAAACCACTTTCCCTTAGCTTTACGCAATAGTGTGTGTCTCGCGGGAGAACAAACACGGGAACCCCGTGTTTTCTAAACAGACAAATGTTGCCGAGGAGAGACGGGGGAGAGCCAAGGACGAAAAGAACGCATACCCGTGTATCGATCTGCGCGCTACACACACGCCGTACGTACGTACATTGCCGAACAGAGAAGAGAGATTTCGAGACTTCTTCGGACGTTAGAGGAAAGAATGATAAATGCCGTGTTACTGGAAAATTGTGTTCAAGCCTCAAAAGCGGCCTTCATGTGTGATAAAACCGTGATAATATCCGTGAAAAAGCTGTTGATCGCGTGATGATCGCGTTTGCGAGGCACAAGATGAATGTGTAAAGAACGTGTCTTTCTTCAATAAAAAAAAAAAAAGAAGAATACCTTCTTTTCGCTTACACACTTAGTCGACGAACACTGTTTTCGCGAATCATCAGGTGTATATTCTCTTTCGTAACGTTTTCCTCCCGAAAAGAAAATTTGTTGCAAAAGAAATGCCGACATTTGTAAATGCCGGTATATAACCCACGTCGACGAGCTCGTCTCGAAAATACAATCAAAGTTTACGAATCGAAAATGCGCCAACTTGAAACACGTATTTCCAAAGAAAGTTTTCTTCTCACGTCGAAAGATCACGCAAGATCTGCGAAGTAACGAAATCGTTCGGAAAAAGTTCGAGAGGAAATTGTTCTCACTTGGATAGTGAGAATTATATACATATATGTATAATATATATATAGCATGAAAGAGAGAGAGAGGAGATTATGCAAATTCTTGCATTACTTATTTACATGAGCGTACGAACAAAAAGCCGCGGTCCGAAGTGTCGCGCGACTATCCGGAATTATCCTCCCGATATTTAAGGTGCTCGAAATATGGCGAACAGAGGCAATCGAGGTATTTTGGGATTAATGGTGTTGGTTACACGCCTGCAAATTTCGATCGGCTTAACTAAGCAAGATTAATCTTTCGACATTACTTTATTTCAAGCCACGCGGATTTTGCCTTCAATACTTATTGCGCGATTTTTTATTTGCGAAAATCAACAAATTCACGGAAGCTGACGATTAACAAACGTTTGAGTTAATGAAGTTCTTTTGTAACTATAGAAGATGTCGGCACAAAAATAACGTCAAAATTTTATTTTAAGAGAAAGACAATCACTTTTTTTTTATCATCTTTTATCTCTTCTTGCGCAAATTATCTATGAGACAAAAAAAAAACTGATTTTCGTAATCTCGCATGCAATTTTCTCATGTTGAGCTGCCGTCATAAAAACACGTGACGCCACTTATATATACCTACTGCGCAAAGAGCTTCATCTCACGAGAGAGAAAAAAAAATTTCTAGAGAGCGCGAGTTCGAAATAACTTGTGTCATCGGCGCGTGTGAAAAACGGAGCGATAAAATCGCTACGAGATTACAAGCACGCGCGCGATAGCGAACCGATAGTCCAGTCGCTGGATAACGGCGCTGGAGATTTTATCTGGGGACTCGGCGCGCGACGCTGCTGCTCGAAACTGCGTTGCACTGCGATGCGCCGCGTTTTTGCGTAGGATTTTAACGTTGCCGGAGAAGCTAATACAATACCGCGTCGTTGAAAATTCATTTTGTTGCATGCGCAAATTTTGTGTCCTCTCTTTCTCTCTTCCTCTTTCTCTTTTTAGATGGCCCATTTTAGTCGGCAAGCCTCGACAAAGGGACTTTTAATCGAGTCAACGTGATGCGAGACAAAAAGCGGAGGCGTGGGAAGAGAGAGAGAGAGAGAGGAAGGGGGAAGAGAGTGAGAGAGCGTTTCTGCGCGAACCTAAACGCTAACGTACGTCCAATTAGCGCAATTAACCCAGGCCCAGGTCGTCGTACGCGTATGCACGTGTAAAAACGCGAAATCGGATTACGCGCCCCGTTGAAAGGGCTAGATTAGCGGCAGATATTAAAAGTTAGCGGTGCGGTCTAATTGCCGGTGTGGCCCGTCCGAACTGGTTGCGAAATAAAAAAAACAATAATCATAATAATAATTAAAAAAAAAAAAAAAATAAGAGCAAAGAAAGAAGACAGGAAAATGCTGTTCGCGCGAGCTTGATATATCTTCTTTTTCCTGATTTTCTTATTTGCACTTGTTGGAAACACGAAGTAACGCAGTATTTTATTGCGCGTCAAATTGTTTTCTCAAAATTAAGTCGCTTGACGCGGAAAATGTAGTCCCTTAACGCGCTGAAGCAAGACTTGATGAGTTCGCGAGAATATTTCTCGACAATTTACGTAATATAATAATAAGTAGGTAACGCATAATGTCACTTGGGGCGTAAGCAAAGGCAAAGAGAGAGAGAGAGAGACGAATTAAATAAAATAGAATTCTACGGAAACTTCGAACCCAAAGTTAATTTAAACTTCAAATTATGTTGTTTACGATCTCTCTTAGGTTGAGTTGTTTCCTAATCCAAGTCTTTTGAATGTCTTATTTAACGCAAACTAACTAAACTTTCGGCGTCAAATGATTTCGCTTAATTAGCGACTTGACGATAATAATAAGATGATCCTTATACCCCAAAAACACACAAACTTACCCAAAGTTTTGGGTAAATAACCAAATTATATGCTTTCCGCGTCGAGCTTATTACGCATTTATACGATGAAATCGCGTATAATGCATGTAAATTCGCGAGCCCGATATCCGTGTATGTACATGCACCTACTTTGCGGTCGCAAAACACAGAGATACGGCGGAGCCGGTATATCGACGTATTTATTTGTCTCTATACAACAACGCGAATGATTACGTCGCAATTGTGTGCGCAAACACCGACGAGTACAAAGGATAAAATTGATAACAATTACAGAGACGAGCCTTTGTTTTATTGGTCGCGCATATATAATATAATATATGTATTATCGAACATTATCAAAATTCGCGCGACGAGCCGCAGTTGTGACAGCGCGGCGGGCGGCGCGCAGAGGAATCTGGCTTAATAACGTAATTTATAAACACAGCTTGCGCCTCCGTTCTAATTACACACGTTTGATATATAAATTCTCTAGTTTTAATTGCAGTTTTTATTGTTGCAAAAACAGCCGTTTTCCTCTTTTTTTTTTTTTTTGATCTTTGATTTTTCCCGCAGAGCGCTACGTCATTCAGAAAGAGCTTTCAAACGCTTAGCTTCCCATTTCCGGGAGAAAATTCTCGTATCAATCGCGCCGAGAAGAATATCCGAATAACTATCAATCGTTCTGGAAGAGCGACGCGCGAGAAAAAAAGAATGACACGCGAAGAGGATATAACGCGCCGTGGCGGTGCTCCTAAAATTGTCGTTTGTCACGGGAAATCGCTCCGCGAGTTATAAATCGTCGGTTGGTGTGATCGCAGGTCTATCTATCTCTCTCTCTCTCTCTCTCTCTCTCTCTTTCTCTTCGAATATTCTTTTTCTCAGAGAGTTTTCTCTCGCGAATAGAAACACTACGTGTTTTTAAATTTGTTTGAAAAAAATAAAAAAATCAATTCGACAATATATTTTATAACAAATCGCATTATCTACAATAGTTTTGTAATTCTATTAAAAAATAATTGGATTTTCGCAAATCTTATTACCACAATTATACTCGTAATTTTATTAAAAATAATTGGAAATAATGTGGAAGTACTTTAACACCCGACGAGAGATGAGAGATCGAGACTCTTTTTTCCCGAAGGAGAGAAAAGACAATTTCGCTGACGAAATTAAATTTACCATTAAATCCCTCTCTTCGATATAATCGACTTATGACTTACTTTCTTCCTCTCTTTCTCTCT
>QVNV01004274.1:0-11093 GCA_014825455.1 Pseudomyrmex pallidus | reverse complement strand
TGATCTTCGCCGGAAAGCAGCTCGAGGATGGACGCACGTTGTCAGACTACAATATCCAAAAAGAATCGACTCTGCATTTGGTTCTTCGTTTGCGTGGCGGTATGCAGATCTTCGTCAAAACTCTCACCGGTAAAACTATCACATTGGAAGTCGAGGCGTCTGACACAATTGAAAATGTCAAGGCGAAAATTCAAGATAAAGAAGGAATTCCTCCAGATCAACAAAGACTGATCTTCGCCGGAAAGCAGCTCGAGGATGGACGCACACTGTCGGACTACAACATCCAGAAAGAATCCACTTTGCATTTAGTCTTGAGGCTTCGTGGAGGTATGCAAATATTCGTCAAAACACTCACAGGTAAAACAATCACACTGGAGGTCGAAGCGTCGGACACCATTGAGAATGTCAAGGCAAAAATTCAAGACAAGGAAGGAATTCCACCAGACCAACAGAGATTGATCTTCGCCGGAAAGCAGCTTGAAGATGGTCGAACGCTTTCGGACTACAATATACAGAAAGAATCCACTCTGCATTTAGTTCTGCGACTTCGTGGTGGAATGTAGAGGTTTTTGTTCTAAATTCAGTAGCATATGAATGCGAAAATGACATAAATGTCTCTTAGGCTTCTCCTTTTTTTTTTTATTACTTTCGTATAAACTCGAGGTTTGTTTTACTGAGTACAAAGAATGTTTATTACAAAATGTATATACCAAAATCGTTAAGCTACCGCAGAATAATTCGTATTTCAATTAAAACATAAAAATGTATTATTACAGAAGAAGTAGAAATTAGTATGTATTTAATCAGTTTTCGGCGATACGAAATGTATGCTAATTTAGTACCAAAAAAATTATCTTGACGATGTAATTTGATAAATGTGATAGTTTTATGCTGGAAAAAGAGTATTATAATATATAACAAAAAAGATTCATGAGTGAATAAAGAGGAAGTTTAATAGCAGTCGTATGTGATCCTGCACTTTACATCCTGATTCTTTACTCTATATCCACTCTATATCCTGATTCTTTCAAATTCCCTTTGTAATGTTTAGTAGTTTTTATAAAAACAGTTAAGATTCATAGTTTTGATTTATATTTGTATGAGTTTGCTCTTGCAATGTGTAAAAGAAATAACTGTCTTTGCAATAATCGTATTTGTTGTAAATCTTATTTTGTATATCTTCGGATTGTTAGAGAAGAAAGTTATTGTAGACAGACAAAATATTATATAGATTTTTAAAACTAATGAAAAAACAGGTCAGATTAGACACTTTTTATGATCATTAGTTGTAAAAATTTTTATGTAAAAGACGCGCCAACGTTACGCCAGATGGCACGAGTGGAGTTGGAACGCGGTCCAAAGTGTACAGGACCACATGTATAAATATATCTCCTGCGACAAGTTTGCTACCGATAATAAGTGCTGTCGAAAAAAACAAAGAAGTTAAGGAATGTTAAATATAATTAGTATTTAAATAAGTAAATACCGCGTTCAATTGACCGTTGACGTGTGCAGTCAGAAAGGAAATGCAATGGATGCTGGTAAATTCTAAAAATGTCTGTGTAAATTTAAATACTTTATTATAAATCCTATTTTTTTCCGAAAAAATTGAACTTTAGAAACGTGTGCATTTTATATTTGTAAAACTCGGCAGAAAAAATACGCATTGTCAGTGAATTCGCTAATGCGAATAGAAATATACACATTTTGAGGAGAAATGTAAAAACACAAATTAGGAAGAAGTTTCTAATTCAATTTTACTTTGCGGGTGAGATAAAAAAGCGATGGTCATGTAATTGGTGATGTGCGTACACCGCAATTATTTACATTTCAATTACTATGAGTTCGCGCGGTACGAGCGTAGCGCGAGTCGATTATAAAATTTGCACGCTTCGGGGAGACGCAAAAACGTGTATACATTTTTCTGCCGCGCAGAAAAATTTGATAACAGCGCAAACGTGTAAATTCACTGATAACATATTATTTCATTCATTGAATGTTTAAGCGGGAAAAAAACTTATATAGATGCAAACAATAACTATCATTCGTGAGGAATCGCCAAAAATTATAATAAAGAATTTTACTAATATTGACTCTGCAACACTTTTTGTGAATTAAAACAAAACTCGGAAGTTATTCTCCCGATATATCGTTATTGAAAATTTGTTCACATTTTTTGATCATCGCTTTTGATCTTATATCTGATACACATGTAATGTCATGTTTTCTGTGAGCCTCCGTTGCGTATGTGCGTGTATATGAGCGAAAGGAGACGTTTATTCAGAGAGCAAGCTAAGCTACTTCTCTCTGTCTCTCCATACGTCTGGTACTTTTAGGTAGGGGTGAGAAAGTCGCAGGAATAGGCGGTAGTGAACACACACGGTCTTGTTCAGTCCAAGGTTTTCGTCCGAGCGGCGCACACACGTTGGACGCAGCATCCCGCGTTTGCTACTCTTGAACGCTGCACGGGGGGATTCTTCGCCGCCGCAAGATAAGAAGCACAAGTAGTAGTACAAGTCGCATTTATTCCCACTTCGAGGAAACAAGAGTTCCAAGAAAGTAAGTGTGACAAATCTGTTTAACTTTTTTCTCTCTCGCTTGTTTTTTTACATTTTATATTCACATTTGGTTTATATTAAAACGGTTTTAGTTTTATATTAAAGTAAAATGGTTTTTTTTTTCTGAAAAAAAGATAGATACGTACATATTAAATATTACGGTTATTTCTTTTTTATTTATTTGAAAAAATAGACAGCGAGTAAATAAAATGTGAATTTATTGCACTGCGCGCTATGATTTTATATAAATTTTAAAATATATTTACAAATTTACATTGCAATAAAAATTGAGAGAGAATAACAATTATCATCGTACGTGTTTGTTCTCGTGAGATTGATAAAAACACAGGAAATACGGTAGCGCAAAACTCTAGTTTTATTTTGTCTTATACCTCATGTTCTCTCCAAAGATTTTAAAATTCATGTTACGTGATATAAAAATAATTGTACCCAAAGGTTTTCTATGCATACACTTTACATACTTTGCTTTCAATCAACGAGACTAGATATTACTATTTACACTTAAAGGTTCATGTGAGTGTGAAGCGAACTGGAAAGCAAAACAAATAGTAATCTGAAGAAAAGAGGCTCCGCGCGTATCTTGGTGCTAACTCAGACTGACGAAGCAGCGAACTGCTGCGTGAAGAACCGAGGAACTGAAGGATCTTCGATTCTGAGATTGACGCGCAAGGGTGTTCGTGCGAGACAACAGATCCATCCGGAAGATGAGCGGCTTGGTGGTTTGTTTGATACTCCTCTCCATGGCAGGTGAGTCTGCGAGATAAGGTCACACAGATAAGAGCGCGGTCTTGTTGTATTGGAGCTATAAATAGGAAGCTCTTAACGCATTACGATACAGCTGTGAAATTCCAAGCTGTAGTCCAAGAAATCAAAAATATTCTACGATTGTTTTTTAGAAAAAAACTGTGCGTGTTTTTGAAACTTTCAGATCCGGTGAAACAATAGAAACTTGTTAAAATACGCGATAAGAGATGTGTGTTCGTTTAAAATAACATATAGGAAATACCACAGGTTGTAAAAAAAAACGAGACACAGCTGTGATGTATTGCACTGCTCTTTATTTATAAGCTTTATCAATGGAAATAACAAAGCCTGGAAAAGTGAATCGGGCTAATCGCAAACAAGTTTGTTTTTGCTCGGTATTGTTTTTGTCGCGAAAAACTCGTTACGTATAATATTCTGAAAATTGTGGCTTGCGTATAAAAAAAACCTCTTACTTAAATGACTTTCCGTGTGAAATGTTTTGCAAAAAATAGTAACGGATTATTAAAAATACTTCAGAAGTAATTTGGGATTTTAGAACAAAAAGATTTATTGAAAAATGTAATGGAATTACATTATTTATTAACGTTTATAATAGAGAGGACAAATTGATGAGGCAAAAAACGCGACGAAGTTTGTTTCGGCACGTTTTTGGTTTTAGCGTATATTTTTCATGTATATTTTGATGAAAAATGCGTGCTCACGCAAATGTTACACGTGTCCTAAAAATCAAATGTAACATATGCACACGAGAACACGCACTTTAACATAATACAAACTATTGAGCTTTGCGAGCGAATGTACACGTTCTATTTCGAAACCCTTTGCCGGCGAAAGTCCGTACAGAAATTAAACTTCGAAAATAGGAACAAAAATATATTCCATGAACGTTAAACGTGCTCCGCCTCCCTCGCGCCGGTATCTAACTCTCGTGTTCATGAAGTTGCAGTCTTTTCGTTGCATACAATTTAACTAACTGTATAACGCGACTATACGTGCACGGACCTCGCTATTGCCTCGCGCTTTCATCTAAAGTCTGAAGAACCAGAACTACGAGCATGTATAAATCTGCATTGCGCATATATTCCATATATAATGTCTTCTAAAATACACCAGTGCTCATCCAACACTTTGTCAATTAATTTCACGTGTCTGTTTTAATAGAAATACTGAGAGCGAGAGAGAGGAGGCATCGACATTTCTTGCAAAGTTCTAATATTGACATTTTTTCAATTAAAAGTCAACGAGTTAAATTTTCAGTGAATTAAAGTCTACTTTAAAAAAATCAATGTGCGCGGAACAAAATTTTATTATCAACTTCTATTCAGTTTGAGAAAATTTTCTCTCGCATTTCCGCGTCTGTCTGTATTTTATAATTTCTCGAAGCTGTTGGCGGCGATATCAGTATTTTTGCATCGAAGGGAACGTAATATCGCGGAATGATCAAAGAGTTCTTCTCGTTAACGTAAGTATTGGGACGACGACGATTCATTGGGCCTATTTTCTACAATGTCATTTCTGCGGCGCAGCTGCAAGAACCAGAAATTCACGTCCCGTAGGAAACGTAATCCGATTTCTTTCGACGTCGAGATATCATCATCGTCTCTCTCTTTCTTTCTCTCTTTCTCTCTCGACAACAACAGCCCTTTCTGGCCCTTTCTGTCCTCTCTGTCGGCGTAGCGTCGCACCGCGTCGTTCTTGCTCGCTTTCTTTTGTGCTTTCCCGCCGTTTCTCTCTAGTGGTTCAAACCGTGAGCTAAATATAGAAACATTGCAAGGGTCTGACCAAGTAACTTGTCGCTATTAACGGACGAGGGTCGACGACGAGAGGCGTCGAGTAGATCGCACGGGACCCGACTTCAACGTGGACTCTCGGCGATCCGATAGAATTGGGACGAGGAGAATTTATTAAATTTTCCCGCGCGGCTTTTCCGGAATATTCCGGCATTCCGGGAAAATGAGATCCGTTATTTCGGGACTGAGATAAGTCGCGGAGAGAGAGAGAGATATTATATATATGACTTTCGGGCAAACAAGAAGACCCGCGCGGACTCGAGCCCGTTTTCGTTTTGTCGAGGCGAAAACTATCTCGGCATTACAGTTAAGGAGAAAATTAGCTCTAAATTTGTCAAAGAGCCGGTTATTACAAGATACCTTTATATATATTATCGGTTTTTCGCCTTCCTCCTCGTCCTCTCTTCGTGTCTTTGTCATTACGGCTCTCCTAATTACTTTACAGTTCTTCCTTCAATTGAGACGCAGTCTTCTTACCTTCGTTCTTTGGAAAGCGCCTTACTTCTTCATCACGAATTTTTCTATTATCATTATTATACCTTCGAAATTGACGACACAGATAATTAAGATAAAATAGGAAATATCTTATCATATCTCTGTTCGCCATGTGTATTCACATGGCAGTTCCACGCGAGACACACAATACATACAATATACACTACAAGTTAGATTTCGCAATATATGATTTACTTTTCCGACCTAGTTTTCGGCTTCGGGAAAACTAGATTTCCCATCTCCCGATCGTCTCGGATTCGTTTTCTCACGTTACACTTGTGCATTTCAATGGAATCGACTTGCTATTGAACGAGAACTGTGTCCAAATTTTGCTTCGGGGCGAGTTTCTACTGTCATACAAGGTTCAACTCTCATCGGTATTGAGTTGCTACGCTCAAAGCGTCGTCGCCTCGCGTTGTTCTTCCGCCGATCGATCTCTTTTTCTTAAAGCTCATCGAAATAACAACATGTGTGGAAGACACACGTGTATGTTTTGTTTTCCTCGTGTTCATTCGGCCGAAGAAATCGGAAAACTGTTCGGGAAAATCATGTCGAGGAGAGAGGAGCACGATCGGGAGGAAATGAAAAGAGTATCGTTATATTGTTCGCTAAAATATTCGCGACACGAGCGGCGAATAGGAATGAGGCGAATTCGATTCGATATTATATTCGATAGAAATTATATTTTTTCATTATTTTTTATAGATTTTATTGAATTTTCTTGTCAAAAATCGGCGCCAAATCCACTTGACAATTCGGAATCGCAGAGACAATCAACAGAAACGTATCGTGTGTGGTTTCAGATCGAGAGATTGTCGGCTTGTAATATAAAATCGCCTTTTGCGATCGCAAATTACAGAAGATTATCGACGACGATGTAATTTCGTAACTTCATTTTTATTTCTCCCTTTCACTTTTTTTCGTTGATCACGCGGATGCGACGTGCAGTTCCTCGGAAACTTCCTCGTGTCCTCACACAGAAGTTAACGTGATTGTCGGTGTTTATTTTTGATCTACTCGCGTCGTCCGTTAATCCGGCATTTTTCATCGGAACCGAATTACGGAATCAACAGAACACACACGCGGCTCGAAATGTTTGTGGCGCGATCGGGTGGATAAAACGTGCCCCGCAGTAACAGGCCGCGCGGCGCGCAGAACGTAGCCAGCAACGTGGCAGTGCGGCAATTTGCGCATTCCCGGGTAGTCTGCAAATTGATCCCGCTTGGATTTTTTTCCAATTTTTACACGTCTGACCCATTTTTCAACGATTCCGCGTCCATTACGTATGCTAATCAGTTTTGTAACTCGGTGCGCGCACACGCGGCGCGCACACGCCTTGTTTGCTTTAGCAAAACGTACGGGCGATAAATCGCGCTGGAAACCGGCGCGTAATTGCACGCGTGTCCGCGACTCGTCGGTAAGTACCCTTTTCGAAACCCGAGAACTCGCTTTGTCTACGATTAAGTTGTCGCGCGCGCGCGCGTTCATAACGGCATAAATGCAACCAATTTTTCGCAAAGAGAATTCTTCAGCTTTGACAAAAAATGTTCTGCACACGTTCAACGTATATATAAATTTAAAAAAAAAAGGAGTGAATTTTATTAAAGCATAAATTTTTACTACCTTTTGCATTTAGCACCGCAAAAATTGTCGCATCGCTTGCTGCTGGTTCTCCTCACTTCTCACGCTACTTAGAAACTGAAATGCAATTTCTTATTTTTTTTTTTTTTTTCGCTTCGATTTTCGAAGATTCGGTCCAATTAAAATCGCAGCGCCGCGTTTGTTTCATGTAAATTCTTGCGTGTATCTTCTGCTAATTGAATCTGCATTTCTGATTAACGCGCGTGATTTTACCGCGGCGATTGACCACACTAATGCGATAATATACACGCGTGTGGGTGTGTATAGGTGTGTGTGCGAGAGGAATACACTAGCGTGAGTGTATAGCGAGGTGCATTTCCATATGCATGCACTAACGTCCCGGATGGATGCGTGCACTTTCGGTATCCCGATGTACAGGCGTATTTCATTTTCACCAAAGCGCTTTTACATTGTTACACGTGCGCGAAATACCGAACACGAAAACGCTTTAGAACCTATTGTCGGTTGGCGAAGTTAGCAATTTCTATCAGAAATATTCGCGAGAGCATTTCTCCCACTTCACTTCCCACTCCGCTCTTCTCGTTGAAGTTAATAACGCGAACACCTTACGTTATTTATGATCGTAATGAGCGCGAAACAATGTTAATTAATTTCCATGTACCGACGACATATTCGAATTTAACGTTATATGTGCGATGTAAATTCACGCGTTTCTCACCATTTCATCCATTTGCAGTTCCATGGTTTTGAGGGACTGATCGATGGTTTGTACGAAGAGAAGTTGCACAATTTTCGCGAGGATTCACGATCTATCGCGCGCATAATGTATACAGAATGTTTCCGACAATACACACCACCGGTCGGTAGTATTTATTTATTTTTCCCATTGTCAACGATAGTTTGTTGTCCGAGAGTTTTCAACTCTCGCGTCCGATAGCGACATTTTTGCTATCGACCGGGAGAAATATTTTATGTTAATTGCTTTTTCCAACATTTTCCAATATTACATATAAATTATATAAAGGTACGCGACCAAACACTTAAAATATATTTATACGCGTAACGTGTATAATTTAACAGTTAAATCACTTGAGATGTGTGTATTTTCAGAACAAAAGTATATCAAATTATAGGTACACACACGTGACGTAAATATCGTATTTGCGGTTCGCGTGCGCGTCAACGATCGGAAGTGACGTGATCGCCGCGCGGAATCGCGCGTCAACGCGAAGTCGCAATTACGGGGCGGGCATTTTAATGCGAAATATCGCCGACAACCCTCCGGGCGATTATTAATCAAACGTGGCAGCCGTGTCGGAAGCCGGTTTCCATGTCGCGGACGTAAGTGGCGCTTATTTTCATTTGTCGTTTCTCATGGTGAAGTTCCGCGCCGACAGCACGTTTCGCTCGACAGCTGTGCTGCGTAACCGGCTTCTTCCCGATCGACCATTATTCGGCACGCCAGGATATAGGCGCAGTTTTTACACCAGAAAATTATCGACGATAATGTGCCGATAGCCTGCAATCAGCACGACGATCGCATGGTTTGTTTCTCGTGAAACGATCCCTTGTCAGAGACCGTCGCTGTGTGAAAGCAATTGCGTATGCGCGTAAATGTAGAAATGTATGTAGTTACAGAAGACTTTGTAACAGATCGAGGCCAATTACCGAGGATCGCTAAAAATACGCATGTGCGAGCGATCTGTCAGAATATGTTTAAGAACTCTCGATCGTAAGAACACATGACATAAGATCGTGACATCGAAGGAACCGGACACCGTTTTCAACGTCTCGTTCTCTCTCTCTCTCTCTCTCTCTTTTGCGGTCACTAATATCCGTTATGATAAGCGACGAACGGTTTGTGGCACACGCGAACTTGATACCCGAGTTACCTAAAGCCTCTCTCGTCTCTATACAGTCGCCGGTTCTTCCGCAATAAATTGCGTCGGTCAAACAGCCTTTTGCGGACTCGGTGATACGATAGCATCCCGGCACACGTAGAGCTTTTTCTCGAAACTCGCTTCTACTCTCATTCTCAGAATTCTGAGAATCTTCTCTCTAACGCGAGGTAAGAGAGAAGAACTAAAAATTTTCACCGTACGAAAAGTTCTCGCGCTATCTCCCGCAGAAGCGAGTTTTCAGCGAGAGAAAGAGAGAACGTCGCCTGGAACTCTTTTCCGTATGATACCCGCGAAACTGTTTCGTTTCTCCCTCGAGATCTATCTGGCGCGGTTGATGGGACTTATACAGATCGGACGTACTGATAGGAATTCTTTTATGTGCGCTCCGGTGAAACATTATACGTACGTACCTATTACGCGTCTCTATATTTCCATCCCTGCGGAGAATTTAAAATCCGGAACACCGCGTGTTTCAATGTTTACAAAGGAAATTAATAAACGAGGTGGAAAAATATATTTCACGAACTCGCGTATGTAATTTTTAATTTTGATATGTACGAACACATGTTATACGTGCGAGCTACGAAAAAAGCACATGTTAATTAAAATTATATTATTATTATTCTTCAACATATGAAAAAAAAAAACAAAAAAACAATTTACATCACGTGGTGCGAGAATAATATATGTTCCTATTGACGCGGCGCTTTTTGCGCGCGGAAAAAGTACATCGAAATTATCTATAAAAGTTTTATAGAAAAACAAAAACAAGCAAAAAATCTATATATGGCGCGAAAGCGCAAACTCAAGTCTGAGCCGATGAGTAAAGATAGCTCGGGAAGCCTCTTCGCTTCGCGCGAACATCATTACTTATTCCTGCGTGGCAAGGAACCTGGTGACGACAGATTTATCGGGTGAAAAATTCACGGGACGGGACGTCGTCGTCGTCGTCGTCGTCGTCGTCGTCGCCGCATTGTCTTCGGTTTCGGATTGCCAAATGGGAAAACGTTGTTCCTGTTGCGGCAGAATTGCCCGACCGACGTCAGTCCGGCTCGTAGCTTCGAGAAAGTGCATGCGACAACGCACAGGAGGAGGCTGCAAATAAATCGATGTGACCGATATCCTTTTCGTCGTCGCGAGAAGTCCATCTCTCGCGGAAAAAAGATTGCTGTTTACGGAAGCCGCGAATAATTTAGACGCCGACAGGGAGAACTTTTTTCTTTCCTTTATTCGCAATATTTCTCGTAAATAGCCGCGCGGAGAGAGAGAGAGAGTCCGAGTTCGACCCGATCGGTCACGGCGGAGCAGACGGCGAACGTATAAATATATTTTTCCGCGTGCAAAGCTGCGGAAATTAATTACTTTCTTTCTACGCGCGTACACACGTATATCTCATCAAACTTTCGCATACACGTGCGAAATAAAACGCACGCGATTTTGCTTTTTATATTTATTCGGAGCAAACATTTCCGATAGATGCAGAGAAAAAAATATACGATCGTTGATGATTCCTCCCTTACATACACATATATTCGAGCGCGTATTTTTACGCTGCGCGAGACGGAACGAACGTCTAGATACAGGCCTTCTTTCTCCCGCCGACATCCGCAAACGATTGTGGCTTGCGGAGCATGACGGAGTCCGAACGGAGCGGGTGATGGGATCGCGGCTACGTCGGACGTACATATCGTTAAGTCCGGAGACACCACGTCGCGAATCTGCGATTTCGATCATGAAGGGGCCTTTAATGGACGCGCGTGACTAACCGTCCTTTATTTCGCGCGCTGTCAAAGTCGTTGACACCGGAGTAGTCGAGATCATTGATCGCGCGTCGTTTGCACATACGCGCGTCGTCTCTCAACCGAAAGAGAGCTACTCGAGAAAGAAGTCTCGCTGTGTATACAGGGAGTTTCAGAAAAGAAAATGTACAATACGCCAACAACAACGTCTCATGAACAATC
>QVNV01004273.1:0-25190 GCA_014825455.1 Pseudomyrmex pallidus | reverse complement strand
ATTATATTTTATCTTACAAGTATCTTTATCAGACGCTAAGCTATTTGTTTCATGCAAATTCGTCTGCGTTCTTTTTTTTTTTTTTTATTTTTTTATATCTCAATATATCAATCCATCAATTTGCCTATCAATTTATGCAGTCGCGCGACTGAAAAGAGCAGTTCAAAGTGCGGAAGTTGTTGGCGTCTGTTTAATAACCGTCTAATAAACGCGGTCTCTTTCTCGAGAGAAGACGATCGGTTTCCGACGTTCGGAGCGGAGCCGATCGTATTGCGTATTCCGCGTTCGGCTCTCAATCTCCGTCTCGTTTCGTCGGGATTCGCACGCGCGGCTAATAATAATATTAAGTTCGAGCGCGCTCTCGGAAACAGGCGCGGTGAGAATCTGTGCAAACACGTAACCGACTGCCGCGTTACGCCGGGCTAAATCAAACAGACGATGGAAACGTGATAAGTTCGCCTCTCTTCAGCGCGACGCGACACGCCGCGCGACGCGAGCTTCCGTCAGCTCGATCTCGGATTCAAGTCGACCTTCGAGTTAATCAAAACTCAAACCAACCTTCCTTCTCTTCTCTCCATCGAGACTCGACAAGATTTCCTAACTTCGCCTGTCCTTTCTCGTTCGTCGTCAAAGCGAGGAAGAGGAAAGGATCTCGTTACACGATATCTTCTCGCGCAACTTCGCGTATTTTTTTTTCTCCCTCTCTAATCTCAAATTGAATAAATCAATTCTCTCTTTGCACCGTCAAATTATTGCCGAAGCTTTTCAAGCAACACGGACATGTTGTCGCGCGCTAAACCGATAGAGCAGATCTCTGAAATTAAATAAACCATCTCTAGTTCGAAGCCAATCAATTATGTGTCAACTTTGTCTGTGTTCCAGATACTTCCGCACGTACTCGCGCATTCGTGCGCTTTCCTCTCGCTTCACTTTTGCCCCGTTTTTCAACTTTGCTCAAACGTGCCTCGTTGAATAGACACGTGCATTCTAGTCTCGTTCCTGCGTCGAAGTGCCTTCGCAAAGGGGACCTACTTAAAACTGACTTTCCGTGAAACCCGATGCTCCCTTTCGAGGCACGCGCTCTTCTTCTCTTCCTCCCTTTGTGTGTTCCGTATCTTCCGTCTATCCTCTGGACTTCATCGTTTCGTCGTTTTTCCCTCGCTGCGTAATGAATCTTGCATTCGCTTCTTTCACTCCGGCCATCCTCATTCCTGTCGTGAATTTTCCCTCCTTCCTTCCTCCTCTCTCTCTCTCTCACTATTCCTGCATTTCTTCGTCTTTCCCCGTCGAGTTACGCTTCTCTCCGCTTTTTGTCCTCCCTCCCTTCGCGTTCTCGTCTCCTTATTTCTTATCCCCATACCCCCGTTCGTCTTCGTGAGTCGTGGAGTTAAACCGAGCGCAACAACCGGTTCTGCAGACGAAAAAGGGATTTCGTCGTTGTCTCTCTTGTTCCCTTCGTTGCTTCTTCCTCCTCCTCCTCCTCCTCCTCTTCTCCCATCCCGCTTCAACCTCCACTCTCTTCTTCCGGAACGATTGTGCGTGGTTCTGCGACGGAGAAACCGTCGCCGCGGCATTCGCCGCCGGTCGGGAGAGCTTCTTTCTTAATCTTTCCCGGGACAATCGTCTCGGCGTGATAATTTAATCCGGGAGTTACGGAATTAAAAGTTTCCCGCTGAGCGACGCACGAGCGAGCGAGGATATACCATCTCTTCTCTCTCGTTTCTTCGACTGGTGTCCGACGTTTTCCCGCCTTCTCGTTTTTTCTTCTCCCGTTTATTTCTCTTCTCTATTCGCCGCCTACGCGCGGTTTTCCATTACCGATCTCCGTTGGTTGCCGTTTTTCCGCGACACGAACGAAAAGTATCTCAACGGCGCGCGCGACCAGACTTCCGACTTTAATTAATAAATTTGTCTCGTTTTGTGCGTCTGTGTGTGTGTTCGCGCGCGCGTGCCTAAATATTAGAATTGCTAATTTTCGTAAATAGCTCACTCCGTTGCAGCAGCAGCTACCGCCTCGCTTTCGAGTTCCTTTGGCGAAGCTTCCTTTAACTCCTGCTTTATATCCTTATTTGAATCTCCTTTCGTGTTGCGTTTTCCGCATTAAGTTTCGACCGATGCGCGCCGCGCCGAGGAGCGGCGCGATTAAAGGAGAAGTTTACGAGCGCTCTAATTGTTGGAAATTTCTTTTCTTGAATTTCTCCGCGCTTGCCTCAGCCGAAAGGAAACGCAAAATGTTCGCCGGGTTAACTTTTCAAAGTAACGAAATGTCGTGCGAATAATGGATACATGACCGAATTGCGCAATTAAAAAATATAATACGCGAAGAAACGTGCGCGTTTTGAAGTCGGGAGTGAGAAAGCAGATTTTCTTATCTGTTCGGAAAATTTAATTTGCAGAAGCTCGCCTTTATATCTATTAATTATCCTCGCAAATGAAATACCGTACTCAAGTATTTTTTTTTTCGAGGAGGGATACAGTTTAACATTTTCTTGTTAAAACTCGAGTTATTTTATAATCTGATTTTCCGGGGTCCTTCATTATAATCGCGATACCTCGCAGCTTGTGATATCTGTTAAAAAAAGTTCAAGAAAACGAGAGTTAACTCTCGCAATCTATTTTCTTCAACGTTCGAAACTCTATATTTCAACAATGTCTATTAATTACGTTGTTTTTCGCGCGCCGGCTAGAATTTTACGGAACCACTCGAGGAAATCGCCGGATAATGTTCTAATCAAGAGCATTCTTCACCTCGTGACGCTCTCTCGCGCCTTTGTGTCCGTCCCGGCCGCCACGGACTTCTTTCTCGTGTCCTCGTCCGTGTTTAAGTGAAGGCCGGTGGCGATTAATCAAGCTAGACTAGAAATTTCCAGAACGGACGATCTTTCCTCGGCGTAATTTCTTCTCTCTCGGCGGTTGGTACGCGGCATAAACATTTTCCTACCTCTCGTCTCGTCTCGTCTCTCTCTCTCTCTTTTCTCGAAAAGAAGGGAGCACTAATTACGCACCCGCCGCCGCCGCCGACGTTCCGCCTCCGTCGACGCGACTTTCCCGGATTATTAATATTTACGACAATTCGCGGTGTTTCCCCGGCCGGCACCTAACTGCGCGATATACCAGAAACTCGACGACTCTCATTTTTCCGACTATTTACTGCCGGCTGTTGGCTTGTTTTCGAGCCAACCTGCGCGCGCTCTCTCTCTCTCGAGAGAGAGAGAGAGGGCGGGAGGAGGGAAGAAGGGGGAAGTGTGCAGTTATTAAAATAAAAAAGTATGATAAATAAGAACGCAGCGGAGGAAAGAAGGGAGGGGATTATTAAAATAACAAATGCGTTGCACGAAAGCGGACGAGCAGCTCGCTGCTAGCGTTTTTATCTGCTCGCAGACGCTTTGCGTCTTTTTTTTTCCGCTTCACCTGAAAATATTTTCCGTGACTGCGCGCGGCTTCTCGTCGGGAAAAAAACAGCGTATTATCATATTCCTAATTCTGGGAACGCGAATGATAATTTTCTCTTTTTCGCGCGCGAGAAGAGACGCGTCCCACACACCTCCGTGCGTTTTGATGCACCTCCGGTTGCATTTATCTCGTTTCGAGCGACCCACTGGCAGATAAATCTCTCCCTCTTCGAGAGAAAGAGATGATTATGCCTTTAATACTCGACGAGCGTTGAGAGTTTTCAATCGAGATGGTCGTCTAAGATCAGTTTCCGGAGGTACGCGCGACGCGCCACGCGCTAATTAATGAGCTACACTGAGTCTCTAATCAGATGTACGTTCTGATTGGCGACGCGACGCTCTCACAGGCGTCGCCGTTCGTGTAAACACGAGTCTAATTTGAACGTGTCGAGGGAGATGCTAAACAACGTGCTAATTATCGCGGAAGGATATTGGGATGACACACTTAATTTGCAAACTTATACACTTTGAACGGCCAATCATCGATCTTGGTCGCGATAACTCGCAGAAACAGAAATTTCTCGCGAAACTTCTCGAGCGGTAATTTCGCGTCAATTGTTATATACTTTAAATTGTTCCAATTTTTTTCAACGTTGTTATCCTCCGACTCCGAGAAATCGATCCTCGTCGATTTCGGCGGATTTAAATGGCGCGCTCCCGACGGCACTTGACTTCGCGTCGCGCAACGCGCCTCCTAAAAAAATAATCCCGTCGTCGACGGGAGCGACGGAGAGAGAGAAATATGCTGACAAGTAAACGTTCATTTGGATTAATATCGTTACACGCGGCTGTTTGTCCTGTCAGGCGTAAACTCACTTCGCCGTGTTTACCAGCGCGAAATAAAATACGATTTGCCCGACGGCAATTTATTTCTCTCACGGTCCGGGCACAAAATGGTGGTGCAGGTCTCTCTCCGCGCGGAGATTCGTCGGACCTTCCGGTACGTGTCTTTTGCTGAAGGAAAATGACTTTTTACTTACTACGTGCTCCCGGCAAGCACGGCGAGCGGAAGAAAATAGCCGAGGAGAACTTGACCGCTCCGCCACCGCGCCGCGCTTATTCTTGTATTTATTATATATACAGCACGTCGTGTGCGCGTCGTTCTTATATCGCTGAAATGCGAAACGACCGATTTGTGTAATTCCGCAAGTTATATCGAGTCGTTGCGACAAAATAAACGCGAAATAACAATTGCAAAAGATAGCTCATTAATTTAACAACAAACACGGACAGTTAATACGGTAATGTGCGCGGGCAATTAATTTTTTTATGATATTAATTTACGATTCAGTATTGACGTGTGTGTGTTTTACGCGCGTAACATCGATTTTCATTATTCAAACGATATATGACGTAACAGCGTGACGTATTTGCACAATTCGCGATATATGATTTTTTTTTCTTTTTTTACACATCACGTTATCGATAATAAAAATTATAAAATAATAGCGTCTCGACCTAACGCCGTAATAATCGAAGTATAAAGTTCGTTCGACTATGGCACATCCGTAAGTCATAAACGAAAACTGTAACTGCCTTTGGCAGATAAATTACGCCGCTGCAAGATTAATGACAGCAGTAATTCCAGGGGAACTTTATAAGAGGATTATTGTTCAGAAAATAGCACAAACTGCTACATACTGCGCGAATTGGTGGGCACGCTAATGGCTGATCGGGGAGAGCGAGAAGATACGAACGCGTTTCTACTTTGAAAACGACAACGAGTAGGGAGAGAGAGAGAGAGAAAGAATGAGCGTGTGTCGTTTTCGTTTCGGGATCAGTCAGCGGGTACAACTCTATTTGGAACGCGTTCAAACGTTGATGGAGTCTGCCAGGCTAAAGTGGTACATCGCAGTTAAATCGCCTTAGCGACGAAATTCGAAAGGTGGTAAACGCGCGGCGACGCGATACACACGCGACGCGAAATGTTAATCCGCGCGCGCGTGTGTAGAATAAATTGTTTAATTCGGCAAACCGGAAACGAACAAAGGGGAAGCGAACGTTAGGAAACGAGTTGAGATGCATTTGACCGTTGTCGTGGCGCTTTCCGTCGTGATATCGCGCGCGTGCAACGTAAAAATCGGTTGATCGGTGCGTTGCACTTGCGTGCGAGGCGCGTAAAGGAAACGCAGGATTTCACGTGACTCACCGAACTTCACCCGCGGCGTGACTCATACTTGCAATTTGCCAATTAACGAACTCGCCCTAATCAGATGATGTCGCCTCCGATCCTGACCGCACACGCTCACGTTAACGGCGCTGTCGTAAAGTTCGCGCCAGACGCCGACTTCGTTGCCAACTTTATTGCGCTTCTCGATTTCTCTTCTCTTCCGTTCTCTCGTCGTTTTTTTTTTTTGCAAAGAAATGAGAAAAACGATGTGTTGTTTTTAAAATACGGTCAGTATTTTAAATTGCAGATTTTGATATTAAAAAGATTCTAATTTTCCAGAACAATTTAAAATACTGTAAGTAGATGTGACTTAGACGAAATTTTCTTTCTGTTTTATCTTTTTCTTCTCAGTCTTCCTCTTTTCTCTCTCTCACTCTCCTCGATTAATAAATATGCCACCTCAGCTGCGATTACTACAAATCTGGAGCACAAGCCGCGTAATCGCCGTTGCGCTTTACCTTGACGCTACCTCTTTCTTCCCAATTAATAAACCCGGCGGAGCTGACGCGCAGTTTCTTGCAACCAACCTTGGGTCACCGCGCGCAAGCCTCGAGTCACAACCACTCGGGGTTTTTTTTTTATAATTAACAAACCCACGGGGCGTTTTATTGCAACCTCGGTCGGCGTTAGCGCTTATCTCTCCCCTTCATAATTACGGATATTCCCGCGCAGTTTTATATTTGTACGCGCGTTTCTCTTGCGCGTCACACAACTGAGAACTTTGTCCCGGAATTTATTTCGGAAGAAAGACAGACTTAGAAACGGCGGGTAGAGCTTAGAAAGCGAGAGACGGTGTCTTCTTTTTATCTAATTGTTGACGCCTATACCGCGCCGCGGCGGCGCGGGTAATCGACTCATGAATTTTAATCACGTACAAGTCTCACGAGCATTGCCGGACTATTGGACAACCGTTTCTAATTGGTCATTAAGCACGAATGAGGCGGCCATCCGGTAGAACGACCGAGTTGACCCAGTTTAAGTCAGTGCCAAAATTCAGTTATTATTACGAGAACAAAGCGTGACATTGTAAAACATAGACGAGAGAGACGTGTACACCGATGTATCATTTGTTTTGCGTGTGTTTTTTTTTTATTGGACAGATATTTTTAATTCTTCTTTTTTTTTTGCGCGCGCGCGCGCGCGCGAATATCGGACAACGGTCGTTTCTTTTGCCCCGCCACTCGCGACGCGTTGTCTAGACGAATGTAATCCACGTATAAATCTTCGATCTTGCTAACAAACATTCGATTGTGCTTAACGATTGGCGCACAAATGCGCCGTCGAATTCCGCTATCGCTTAATCTCTCGTACGCCATGAATCAACAACGTCGACGATCACCCGCGCCGACAAGGAAAACGTTTAGAGATTATCGTTTGAGCACAAACATTTATTACACGTGTAGGTCTTGCGTTTGGCATCGTCTGCTAATAGTGTTTCTCAACTTCTTATCTGGAATCTTCCATAAGAATTTCTTTGTAAAAAAAAAAAAAGAAAAAGGAGAAGAGATATCGCCGGGAGGGAAAAGTGTATCGGAGTTAAATGGCGTGGCTATTGCGAAATTCGTCCGACATTTTCCATTTGGATTCTCTTGCACCGGGATTTAATTGCGGGATTTGTTTCCGCGGAATTCCTTTTCCGAGAGTTTGCCGATCCGACGAATTACTGAATTTTTCGCAAGAACTTTTTCTGAAAAGTAAGGAGTATCGCTTAGACGTACGCGATATCGCGGAGTTGTTTGACGCGCAGACGCAAATGAAGCGACTACAAAAGACGGATTTTTATTTCACTCACGAAAGGGGAGAAGATAAGGGTAGCGAAAAATCGCGAAACTTGATTCTCGAGAATTAATTTCGATCGACGTAAATATGTACATAACTGCGCAACGAGGAGTTGTCATTGGTCTTCCGTCGAGGAGCGCCGATATATTTTCTGTTTCTAACTCGCAATTACGGCGCTCAAATGCGCCGTGAAGCACGGCGGTAATTATTCTGTTTCGCCGGCTCGCAATCTTTGTCATCGATTTGCGGAAACGTATAAAAAAGTAATTAAAACCGGCGAGAGTAATGTCGCATTATTGTTACAATACTACGGGGGAAGAGAGAGGGGTGAAGAGGAAGGTTTCATAATCCCACGATAAATGCCTATTTCCAACGTAATCTGCCGGTTGTATTTCCGCGGCAATTTGAATACAAAGAACCGAGATAACCGGCTCCTATTGTCGGGGATATGTATGTAACCACGATCCCGCCCGGCGTTGATACACACGCTCGCTCGCGCGCGCGCGTGTATCTATGACGGCCTCGAATTATTTGTCGGCCTCGAAAAATTTGAATAGAGCCACCAAAATTTGGTCGAGGCAGATGTTTATCGGTTTTTTAGGTTTTTTTGTTTTTTTTTGGAAGAGACATTGTCGCGCGGTGACTTTATCATCGTGTGAAATCCGCGCGCTTTAATTTCCGAGATATTGTCTTGACCTATTGCTGCGACATTTCTGTTATTGTGTTATTTGCAATAACAATTCTTGTGCTCATTTATTTAAAAAAAAAACTTTATCGAAAGTTAAATGTGGTTTTGGTCAAACTCGAAACGTATCGCTAGTTTTTTGTTTTCGTGAACGAATGCAACGGAGTGAGAAACAATCTTGCAATAAGTTCTTGGTAAATAATTGATTGATAATACGCAGTAAGTAATGGTTGTGTGTGCTGCGAGTAATAGCGTGAAATAGTTCCCTTGCAGCACACACACATACCGGGACAACCAGTCGGTAATGAACAAACGTATCGCGCGAGCATTAATTGTGTAATGCGTATGACAGGTGTCATTAGCGTAATACGTAGGCTGTAATAATGGATGGCGGTCTTAAAAGCCCGCCTCCGCGCTAACAAATTAGCGGCTAGGAGCGCCGCAACGCGCGATGTATCTTCCCTCCTCGCGTGGGCGAGAGGAAGAAAAAGCGAGCGCGCGATGAGAAAACGGACCGAGTGGATTCTGTCAATTTACATTCTACGGAAATTTGCGAGCAACTGTTACTTTACCCTACTACTTTATTCTGCCATGTGCAAACCTCGGAATAATTGCGGATATCACTCGCTCTTTGCCATTTTTTTTTGTTGTATAGAATTTTTAACTTTAAAAGGATTTAATTCCGTAAACGACCTCAGGTTTGTTTTTGATTGTTAAAGTTTTGTGGTGAGTTTCTGAAATAACAAACACAAAAACCACAAACATAAACAAATGTTTTGTATTGAGGTCACAAGACCTTATCTACGTATATCCCCGCCGTTCTAACAACGATCTGAAAAGGGAGGGAAAACGACATTCGAAGAAGCGCATTCTTCGTTGAGGCGCTGGCCCGGTAAGAGTTTTTCTTTTTAGTTTTGCGGTTGTGTGTGAATTCCGTCCGCGTCGCTGCTTTCCTTTAGTGTCCATTGCCCCCTTCTCTTTCAGCTTCAAAAGAAGAAAACCGGGCTGCAGCACATCGAGTGGACACTCGATATTGGCGCAAGCATGTGCGGGCTTTTCCAGGGACGGGTCATTTCGTGCGCGTTTCTCTCTTGCGCCCGCCCTTCGAGAACCCCCTAGCTTTCGATAGTTTGCAAAGATTTTGGTGGCGGACTTATGAAATAATTACGAGCTTCGAGCTTGTTTGTCTCTCATCTTCGCGGTTCTCTCCTATTACAGTCGACTTGTCTAACTAGTTTGTTTTCTTATTGTACACTGAGTAATGAACACAAACTAACGATTCAAACTACCGTTTCTTGCAAACATCTCTCTCCTGTGAATGTAGTTTCGTAACAGAAACTCTATTTATTTATTCCGTGTATTTACGATAAACACGCGAAAAGCCACGAAATTTGTATATTTACGAGCGTGATTTCTTTTTTTCTGTTACAGGTAAGAGCAAACGTGCGTTCATTTATTTCCACGGAACAAACTCGGGCGAAAAGCCGGAGGATTAATAGCTTGGGACTGAAAGTAAGTTAATTACGTACTCCCGAAACACACATTCGTGCGACACGTAACTCGCTTAATCGCATTCTTTCGAATGCGAATTTTTTTTTATTCCCGCTAAGATAGCTTCAAGCTCTCGTGCGTGTTCGCAATAATGGCGAAAAGGCGGCAATGTGCGTGTGTGATGAAACCGCGCGATTTATATTTGTCCCCGCAAATTTCGCACAACTTGAAAGTTCGCGCGATATTAGAGCGCGATTTGTTTTGATCGACGGGGGATAGATATAAAATGCCAAAGGGCGAAATCACGGTTAAATTCGTTCGTGATGGAATTCGGTTGTTTTCGGAAAACCGACGGGATGTGTTCGGCCGAAACCGCGAAAGTAATCCCACGCAACCCGTCGGGCAGGGGCGCGTCGAGCGGGTAGAACGTTTCACGCCCATGTAGGTACGTACCTAACGTCGCATCGGGTAAATACATAAGCCGGGGATGCGCCGGTGTGTAATAGAGTTTCGCGTGCTTTGTTAAGCGGAGAGGTAGGCAGAGGCTTTCCCGGACGGAAAGGGAAGAGGAGGAAGGAGGATTGGCGATGGTTGATGATGGTGGTGGTGCACGCCGGTGGCGCGCGCGCGCGTGTGTGTGCGTGCGCGTGTGTGTGCTGGTAGACGGCGCACGGGAAAGTTACGCGAGCAGGTAACTTTTGATCTGAAAAGTGGTGGCAGGTTGGCAGGAGGATAGCCGTGGACTTGAATGGCGAAGTGCCTCGAGGGCCGTTAGATGCATTTTTCATGTCTCGGCCAAGATATACACCTAGGCACAAGCGGCAAGCTTTCCCCTCCCTTCAATCTTCCTCTCTTGCTCCCTCGTCTCTCGCTCCGTCTGCCTCGCGCACGCGACATCGCTTCTCTCGCGCCCGCCTGCTTTCGCCGGATAACGCTAGTCACTAGCAGCCCTCTCCGTATATCGCAGTTCGCTAAAAGTCCCCGGTGATATGGAGCGTGTATTCAAACGATGTAATTTCTTCTCCTTGTCTCCCCCGCCCTTCGCCCTGCGACGCATCTCCCTCGTCGCATTATGCTCGCTTCGCCTTCCTCCACGGGAGTTTCTTCCACGGCTTTAAACTGTTTCTTCTCGCGCCCCCGGGATAGTCCGATCGTCTCGGATCGTCCGAGGATTTCGTCCCGATCCCCGTGCCGTCGAGGAATTTATTATCCCCCGATAACTTCCCTCGCATGCGAAATTGCGAAGTCACGAGGATTGCCGGTGTCGATCGTGACGGACGGAAGGGGGAGGGGAGGAAAAGCGGAATCCAGGATAGCACTTTCAAGTTTCGGACGCGTGACGTGAATCGGACTTTTCCGCGCGTGTATGCAGCGTAAAACGTTGAGTAGGTCGTCCCTTTCCTCACCCTTTCCGCTCCCTCCCCCCGGTAATGCTTATCTTCAATTCAGCGGCACGCGTCGTAGTCGGACTTGGCTACAGGCTGCTCTCCTTATTTTTCTATGTAAGTTTGGAAAACTTTGTTTTGATTTCTCTCTCTCTTTTTTTTTTGTTGTTTCACTCCCGTCGTAGTTTGACACATCTGGTTTTTCCGAGCGTGACGCTATAATAACTTTTTGAAGTTTTTATAGAAGACCTCGAATGTTGAAAACTTTTTACAATTGTTAAATACAACATTCAGTGCGATTTGTAATTGCAAAGCAATTTTGTGACGCGATTCTGCATGACGTCTATATGTCAGTGTAATGAATGCTAATGAATAAAAAGGCGAGCCACCGCTTATCGCGCGAGCTCATCGGGGATGTCCCGTAAAAATCGCATCGGGCATCGAGCCAGGGAGCGGTCGAAATAAAGAAGAGTTTCGCGAGAAGGGGGGAAGGATGAGTTCGAGTGCGGGGTTAAAACGCCGAGGTCGCGGGTTGTACCTTCGGGAATTACTCGGGCGAAGGGGCGGGAAGTTGAACGACGAAATCGGACGAGACTACGAACGCGCAGGTGACTGTTAGGTGGACGAAGACGGCGACGGAGAGATCTGCTTGAGATTTCGGACGCGTGCGGCTCTCCTTAACCTCTGCCTCGTCCGCGTTTTTTAACACGGGGATCTTTCTTCCCGTTCTCAGCTCGTCGTTGTCCCTCCCTCCCGCCTCCTCGCCTCGTTTTTCCTTCTCGTTCTCGTTCCTCTCCGAACTCGGCTCCGACCTCTCGTTGCGCAGTTCCACACGACGTACTTTGCTTGCAAATCAAATTGTACCGCCGCCCGCACCTTCCACCCCCTAGGCGAAAATTTTTCGACTTTTGATCGTCGACCGACTGCTCGCGATCGATCACGGGAACACGGCGAAAGATACCAGGGGGGAAATTCAGTTATCGGATGCCACCCATCCACAATTGACCCTCTCTTTCTCTTCTCCCGCCCTCCTAGACGTCTTTTGTGTACGTAAGTACTTCGGCAAGTACTTACGCTTTTGCTCGTCCAAGATTGCGCCCAAAGACGCTCGAGCTTCTTTAAAGACGCTCGTAGCTTTAATTGCGACTTCAATTCCGAATTGTCATTGAAATTCTATGTCTCGTCCGAGATTTCCGCGCCATCTCCTCCCCTTCTTGTAATTTTACCGTCTTAAATACAATTCGATCTCTCAGGACCGGTCCGTTAAATTAGTGATTAATTTGCTATGCTTCTCGGTGTTTCGCAAATATTGGTCACACGGCCGAAGTCAGTGCAGTTCGCAAGAGCATAATTTGCAAATGGAATCACATTCCCCTTCTCCCCCGTCAAATGGAATCTATCAAAATGTAAACTTGCGAGTGTTTGAATAACCTCAATTGCAATATCTGTCTGTGACTTCGACGTGTATCTCCGCTCTCGCGCGTTTTCGAGAAGATAATTAGAAAACTGCGTTACATGATCGGCGCAGTCCGCGTTCGACGTCGGGAATTTGTCACTTGGCGCGCGTTGATTATTCATTCGCGACTACTTTCATTCCGTTCGTTCGGATCCCGGTCATTCGTCGTTCTCAGCCCGTGGGATTAAATTGCGGACGTTACAAACGACTTCTTCGACGCGCGCTCGCGAGCGCGTCGTCCGATCTGCGAATTTTCTGTCCGGATTCCGTTCTCCCGGAAACTCGCAAGATTTCGTCGAAGATGAAGAGCTCTAACGTCGGCATTAAGAGACCAACTTCTTCCTGGACGTCTCCTCAGACACGTAGCGCCCGTTCGCCCACTCGAACGCGAACCCCCTCGTCGTTTTTCTCTCACGAAAACTTTCGGTCGTCCTACTTCATCCACCCCCTTCGCGCCGCTCTTCCCTCCTCCGCGCGCGCCACCATCTACAAGGGACATATATGTACGCAGACACCGGCTCTCGCCGTTCCGCCAAATGATGAACAGCGATCGCCGAGGAACAATGAAAGTTCTACCGAATGTTCGAGGATCGGGGACTCTCCCGTATGAATACTTGCGAAGAAGTATGGTTGAGAATCCTCGTCGGAAATTTACTCGGGAGATTCTCCCTTGTACGACGAGAGAAGAACGCATATTTTTTAGTGAATGACGAGGTAACTGTTCCAGCGGCCGGACATTTGTGAAATAAATGAAATTATTAGATAATAAACAAAAATAAGAAAGAAAATTAAATATTTTCAATGCTCTGAGAGATACGTTTTTAAACATTAGTTTTTCACTGGTACACACTTTGTTGCGATTATTTTTTTAAATAAATGATCGGCTAGTGGCGCTTTTTGATGCGAATCTCTTGCGGAAAGGGAGAAGTTACCTTGTTCCGCGTAAAAAAGGCGCCATTGTAAATCGGTTAAGGTTAAAAGGCATTCGCGTAAGAATAAGGGGAAGTCGAGCAAGTTTTGGGACAGTTTGGCTATCGTTCCCCGGTACGATTGCATGGAAAAGGAGCTCCGAGCTTTTCGGAATGACTCTCCTTCCATTCGGAGGAAAGAAGTCTTGGCGCGATATCGGGGTTTAGATGTCGTGCAGTCCGATAAGGAGGTCGTGACGGGAGAGAGCGGGAGGGAGAGAGACGGCAACGGGGGAGGAAATAGCAGCGAGTGGATGGGGCGATGGCAAGAGTCGGAGGAGGAGGGGAGGAGGAGGGGGGTTGGGGGTACGAGGCACCAGTCTCTATCTATGTTAATTACCGAGGCGAACGTAAATCACGATCGCCCAGGTGCCCGGCAAAGTAGGTAAGTTACCTCCCCGTCTCTCCTCGCGCCGAGACGACGTTCGCCGCGGGATAAAAGCTGTAATTAATTACGCAATTACCCGGTCCTACTTAAAGATAAAAACCGTATTTTTCGCTTCGATGCGGCTTACCGACAGTCACATTGCTCTAGCTGAGCTCTTTCGTTTTCTCTTTTTTTTTTTCTTTCTTTTTTTTTCTTTCTTTTTTATTCCTCACGTCTCTCGCACTCTCGCCCGTCTCTCCCCTCCCTCTCGTTCGTTCTATTTTCCACCCCCGACCGATTTTCAAGTGGCAAATCCTTCGGATTCCTGCCGGGCTGCGAAGGATGCGCGTCTCCACCTTTTCGCCGACTCATCCTACTTCCTCTCTTCTCTTTTCAAGCCTCTTCTCGCCTCTCTTACTATCTCTCTGGGCCCGCTCTCGTACTCCTTGCCTTGGTCTTTTTGTTACACCCGTTTTCCCAGGCATCCCTGATTTAGAGCTCATTTTCGTCGGCCGAAAGCTGTGCCGTTCTCACCCCTGAATCAACTTTGCGCCCTCCACAAATCACCGTCGAACCATTACGCTCTATCTCTCTCTTTCTCTCTCTCTCTCTCTCCGCGCGCTCTCTTTTTCGCCTCCGCTGCATTGTGGAGTGTGTACGCCGTGGGCGTAGGTGGCTTCGCGGAAAATCCGTCGAAGAATATCGCGTAAGAGACTGGGAAATAGCGTGATCGATCGGCCGTGAGAGTAAAATCGATGAAATTCCCGGCGTGTTGTGTTTCACTCCCGAGATACACACGATATATTTCATCGCGGTAGTCATGAACATTAGCAGCTTAGCGGTTACCGCCGCGTCACGAAGAGATAAATTCGTGCGATGATCGTTCTTTGAAATAAAAAAATAAAAACACGTTGATGCGCGTCGTCAACGCCGCTCATCTCTTACGCATCTGTCGGAAATTTTAAATACAACACGCACGCTTTAATAATTCCGGTAATCGGTCACTTTAATTCTAATTTCTCGTTCGCCGTCTTTCCATCAAGCGTCGCGTCGCTCATTGAGAACGTTAGTATCCCGTGCATCCTAAATCAATTTGAAGGCGCTCGTGACTCCTTACACGTTTATCGCTCTCGTGATCCCCGGACCCTTCGTTCCGGGGCTCGCTCCGCGTAACGTTACAGCCGTAATATATCGCCGTCCTGGGGATCACCGTCGTAATTATCCTCTAATGCCAATTCATAAGAGCGTCGGCCATTTTCGAAGCTCCGCACGTAACTCCAGAGAGAAACACGGCCGGCGGTGTGAGCTCCAACACGCGCGCGCTCGCGCAACTTCGTGCCCACACACGTATAACAAACTTTGTTCCCTCCCCCGGGGACCAATATACGTGTATCGTTCTCCGCGATAAGAGGCGGCCAGGAGAGACGTCTTGATTCCTCTCGCCCGTATTTTCCCTCTTTTATATCTCCCGACTCCTCGTTCTTCTCTCCCTCTTCCTCCTCCTCCCGGTTTCCTCTTTTTCCGCTGCGATTTTCGTTTCCGGACAGCTAATCAGCCGACGACGACGCGCCACGATTACCGAAACGGATTTAACCGGTCCGGGACGTTTAACCGAGGCGGCGAGGAGACGACCGGGCAATTCCAAGGTACCTTTCGGCAGATTCGTGGAAAGGAGATTCGAGTCGAGACTCGCCTCGTGGCATTTCTGATGTGGCCATCGGTGCGGGCCATGAATCTTTCATGCGTCAATCGTTCCTCGTCCCTTACGTTCTCGTCTATCCACGTCCTGCGTTTCCTTCTCTTTCTTTCTTTCTCTCTCTATTCCTTTTCCTTCCCGAAAGTTGCCTTTCGCTGCTCTCTGTGGAAATCCCGGCAAGCCGACGCTTCGAGTTATCAGTCAGCAGAATCTGTCAATCGTCGAGGTAACGTATTCCAGTCGGCATCACCGACCCTTTTCCCCTCGTGATCCGTTTCTTATTCCGGCTTGTATCCAATGTCTCCCCTTTCGCGTCGCCTTGGACTTCTTTGTCCCGTTCGCTTGGTATCTTTATGTAGTCGGGCTTCTCGCGGGTGAATCGAAATTTAATGGAGGTCCCGACGTGCGCGACGTCGAGCCCGGTCTGCTCCGGACCGTTTGTTTTCAATTTAATCGCGCGTTCGGCGCTGTAAAATCACGACGTTGCTCCGCCTACAACATTTCAGCGGTGTTGTCTCCCGTGTTGTTGTTGTGTGTTGAACACAATCTGTGATGAAAAGATATTACGGCGCTAATTTTCCGGATTTAAAATTTACGTTAAGTAACGCGGGAAGAAGATTAGAAGTTTAATAGAGATCTACAAGCGCGCGAAGCTTTTTCTTCTTCGGATCCCCTCCGGCTTTATTTTTTTTTTTTCTTTCTAATTTAACCTAATGGACCGGAATTAAATTATTCGCTTTTGCAAAATGCGAGAAATTAGCCACCTTAGGTATAGGCGTAATTACTCGAATTGCTGTTTCGCGCGCGCGGTAATAAACAGCCGGGGGAGGGTAATTCTCGCGAGTAGCTTTGAAACTTGTATTTTTAAAGCGCCGGACGCAAAAGTAGCATCTCCGGTTGTGTGTGTGTGTGTGTACGCGCTAAAAGAGAGAACCAACGGACCGTAAAAGTCTATTTCTGTTTGCTAATGCGTCGCGGATTTGTTGCTCCAATAACGGAAGTGCAACGTCTCGCTTGACTTCTGAATTATTCAGACGTTATCGACGCTCTCACTCTGACGTTTTACATCGCCGCCACTTATACGGCGACGCCGTAATGGACAAGACATTTTGGATGACGACGGACTGTGTTTGTTTTCGCCGAGTCGAAAATGAAAATAATCGCCCTCGATTGAGCGCTTCCGGAGCGCGGGCTTGACAGCTCGCCTCGCCGCGACTCTTGACGGAAACCGGAACCCGACAGCTCCGCGATCGTGTCGCGAAGTATTAACGCGATCTCATCTGCGTAATCACTACATTACAATTTATAATGTCACTCATAATTCATCGTATTCATTCGTGTATATTGCGGTCCGTTATGCGGAACGAGCGAATTAATATTAATAACGTATAGCGCGCCGCGTGAGAGTCGAAACAATACACGACGGGACGGGTGGTAACCGAGTCGCACCCGTCGAATATTTTGCCAATTAGTTTCTCTTAATTACGCGGGGGCGAATCATCTCGCGCGTCGATTTTTCTTCGGCTAATCCCGCGTCATGAAGATCCGAGGACCGACCCTCGCGCGGTGTCTCCTTGCTCGAGTCGTTCGCGCATCCATTTTCGTTTCCTCACATCAATCTCATTACGCCTCGCCACGTCGACGGTGACAAGGGGAGGAAGCGAGGGGGAGAATGTCCTCGTCCTCGCGAGAATGTAATACGGATCCCCGATCCTGCGACGAGTCTAATCGCAATTCCGCGCAGCGCACGAGACACCGACTTGAAATCCGATTCGAATTCGCAAGGGGGCGACGGAGGAAGGAGGGGTGACGATGGAGCAAGGGGGATAGGGCAGGGGCAAGGATGGGAGAGGGGATGGTCGGCTCCCAAGGCTCATCGTTCATTCATGGGGCATTTACTCGGTATTCCCGTAAAGCCGACCTTCCACGATCGTCTTCGTCTCGCTCTCTCCCTCTTGACGACGCGGCCCGGCAACCCCTTGTGCCTCCTTACATCATTCTCTTGTCCGCCGGAATGGATCGGGATCAGGCGGATATAATATCTTCCTCGAGGATTCATTTTCGAGCGCCGCTGACCACAGTCGCTGGCGCGCGTTCTCTCGGTGCGCTCGCTTCTCTCTCCCTCCTTTCCCTTCCCTTCCGTGACAACTGCAATTCGTCTTGCGTGAAGCATCGTTCACGAGGCCATTACTCTTGAATTCGGAAGTCTAGCAAACGAATCCATTGTTTCGCTGACCGTGCCCGTCCGAGATTCGTGTCGGGCATTTGCGCGTTTGAGTGTCATGCGTTCGCATTAGCGTTCGTGTTATGAAATTATCGCACAACCGCCCTCGCAATTCATCTCTACGTCTGCTACGTCGCGCCTCGTACATCATCGTACCGAAGTAGTATCCGCCTGACTTGCTTTGTGCGAGAGACATTTCGTGTACGGTTGCAAGACATTAAACCTTTCGCGAAACTTCATCGCGTTGGCCAACGCGAGACTTTTAAATTGCGAAGCAATTGTGAATAAAAAGAAAAAAAGTCTGTCTTCTTCTGTTTAAATCGAGTCTTTAGCGAGTACATCCCCATACACACGGTGCTAAAAGTTGAGATCTTCTTTTGCTGAAGAATTGGACGTTTTTTGCGTTACAATTCTCTCCCTTTCTCTCGTAATAAGTCATAATTCTTGCTACGTTATGTGTCGTGAGCAGTACTTTTTATCGCGGCTTTCTTAACAGCTCGCTGCGGGATTTTAGTGCCCGTGTGGTGGTGCGACCAGAACAGGTAGGTGTAATATATTCCTGGAGGATTCATTTTCCAGCGCGGCTGACCGCGCGGTTGTCCGCTCTTTCTACCTCTCTCTCTGCGAGAGGAACTTTGGCCGCGTAACAACTGCAATTCGTCTTGCGTGAAACATCGCGCGCTACGTCGTAGTGAATAGTTAGCCACCGGATTCGGGAAACCTTAAGCGCGAAATTTGCAAAACGCCATTCGGCGCGCTTGTTCTTATTTCTTCTGGCTCCTCGCAAAAAACCTCCTCCTGGTGTTTGACGTTTGCGCGCGCGAAAACGGAATTAATCCGGGTTTAATTTCAGGTTCGTGTACGGAAATTGCCGGAATAATTATCGTCGAATACTTTACGCAGGGGAAATGAGATAATGAAGTAATTAACTCGACCGTGTCAACAACGAGGTATTAGCACGGGATATTTTGCGGTATCACCCGGAAACATATTTAATTGCAAATTTGGCAATTGCTTTGAATATGTGGAATAACGGGATACTTTGGTTTCCAACTCCAGCGCGGAATGGAATTAATTTATTTCACTCGGCGCATGTGCGGGCAGTAAAATAAATTCTAAAAGAGTTTTCGGATTTTTCACTTCTCTTTTTCCTTCAATTATATATAATTAATGTGCGAAACACATTTGGTTTCTAAAAATAAAAATCAAATATTCGAATTAGTGTGCAATTACGCGCCTCTAAAAAAAATAAAACATCTTCCTTGCACAATATTCTTTGTTCATCGTCGTTTTCTTTATTTAAGCACGACTGATGCGCCATATAAATATCTTTTTTCTACGTCTCACACTTCTATACATTGTGAAAAATATCGAGATCAACCGGACGTAATATTTTCCTTCGCGAATTCTTCTCTTCGCGGCAAACTTGCGGCGTGCACCGCAAGCTTCCACCGCGTGCAATGTGTATGTGTGTGTGTGTGTGGTTGTGTGACAACTGCAATTTATCTTTCCGGCCCGAAATTTCGTGGCTCATTATTTACAACTGTATCTGTGCGCGGAATGAAATTCGATAAATGGTCACTGAGGTAACGACGGGATTGCAATTTATCATAATCACGTGGCGGTAGTATTTATTGCAACCCGCGTTGCTGCTCGCTCGTCGATAATTTGAGCGAAAATTTCAGTAGTATGCAAATACAGATTTAATTGAATAAAAGTTATATACGGCGCATCAACAATTCCATAAAGCGCGTTCGAGATGAGCGATGTGTGTGTTTGCATTTGATTTTTAGAAACCTAATATCGATTGTTGGTTTTTTTTAAATATAAAACCTAAAAGAAAATCAATTTCGTTATCGTAACGACGATCGTCAAGAAACGCAGGCGCAGTAATGTGCTAATTGCCGTTCTCCTCTCGCCGGAGAGGTACCGAAGTAGGAAACTAAATCTTTGTGACTCAATTATTGGATCCTCATACCGCGACCGGCGGCGGTCTGAGGCACGATATGAAACCCGGAAAGTGCAGCTTTCCCTCACCCACCTACCCCCTGTCGTTTCAGCTCGGAGCGACCGCGCGGTGAAACGGCACTCTCACAGATCGAAGGTTATTATAAATTCCAATCATAGAGCCCGATCGATAAGCCGCGAAGCTTCAAAGAAAATTATAAGTTGCGCATCGCGGGGTCGAGGGGAGAGGTCGGCGGGAGAGTCACACAGCGTGGTCGGGAGGGGAGGAGGAGATAGGCCGTAGGGACGACCAGAGATAGGGGGGCCCGTAAAGCCATGAAAGCGCCTCCAACAGAGCGGCATCGCTCTCTGGCAGCTTTTAAAGTTAATAAATTCGTCGGCTTGCTTTACTTTCCGAGCGTTTTCTCTCTCTCGAGCCCTCTCTCCTCTTTCCTCTTCGTTTCTCCTCCCCTCCCCGCACGCGGTGTACTCATCCTCGGTTTTTATCGGCCCGGGAGAGGAAGATTTAAAGTTAGTTCGAAATGGAAGAACGGGAGGTGGAGGCTGACCGAATTTAATAATAACTCCCCGCCGATAATAAATCAAAGCTTAGGTGTATTTAGTGCCGCGTTCTCTCTCCGTGTTAACCGCTTCGGACGAGTACTACCACCCCCGGGAGAAGCGGGTAAAAGTTTTCGCGCGACGCTCGATCGCGGAGATAAGCTCGCGCGCGTGTATTGTTCAACACATACGTTACATGCTTACGCGCGCTCGTGTTTCATTAATTAACGAAAGCAACGCGCGCGATTTCGATTCCTCCTCTATTCGCGTTGCTCGCCTAAACATTTCGCTTATATATCGGCTCTCGCTACAAGCGAAAACCGCGCACACTCAACGCAACACGACAGATCGTATTAAATACATATTTCATACGCGCTGCTTTTAATTGAGTATCGCGTAGTTTCCGATGCTTTATTTCTCTCTCTCTCTTTCTCGTTTTGCCGTCAATTGAGATTACTCGGTAATTTGTAAAATTTGCGACGATTTTTTTGCGCGAGTAAAGAGAAACAGTTACAATGGGATGTTTCTTTTTTACCAAAAATATTTATTTCACGTCAAAACGTGTATGGTTTGTTGTTTATTTTAATTTATCCGAAACAGTGTTGGTCACTACACCGCATGAAATACAATGCGTATGAAATACGAGTTATTTTTTATTTTTTCGCGCGCACGCTTCAACGAATTTTTTTATTTTTTTCACAAACTTTGACTTTACCGTTTTATACTTTGCGAGATCTAACCCGATCCTAGCTATTTTCCTCGCGACGTAAATTCTGCGTCGATGCGCAATTTCGCCTCTCCGGCTCGTTTTCTCTCTCCCCTCTCGAAAAACTTGGTCGCTAACAAACCACACCCATATTCCAACCCGGAAGGACCATCAGGTGACCCTCCACTCGAGCCCTCCCGAGCTCTTTGTTGTACGATTATTGCCGTAATACCCAGGTGGACTTGCCCTTCGTAATCGCAGCCGAACCCCATCCGCCTACTCTCTTGTATACCGCCTGTTGTAAATCGCGTTCGCGGAACGCATTATACGCCCCCGTTTCACGGAAGCCGAGGACAGAATATTTAACGCGCGCACCAGGTTGACTACCTAGAAAAATCTTTCACCGCATGAAACTTTTCAATAATAGGCTAGCCGACAGTAAGTTAGCGGGTTACTTTAACTTTCGAATGTATAGATCGAATGAAACTCGGTTTCATTTCTGACAATTGAGAGATTTGAAGCGATAAGTGTCTTTAATGTGTAAAACGAATGAGAGAGAAAAAACAAGAAAATTGCGGTCATTTTTAACAAGGCGACCAGATTTTCCGATATCGGGACGTCGTTGCATTTTTGACAAGCAAAAAAGAAAACGCGGAGGAAAGCTCAAGAGCTGTTGCATTTTTTACGCGTACTTTATTATCCCACAGAATCGAAGTTTTGCAGAAAAAATCTGGGACGATAAAAAAATCTAAAATGTCCTGATGAAACAGACGATCATTTTTCGAACACGCGGACAAAATTTCGGAGATTCGAGTCGGGTCACGTTCACAAACGTTCTTTAGACACTCGCGCCCATTCAAACGGAATTCATCAGACTGTCCCCGAAATTAATTAATAATTCCTAAACGCACGCACACACGAGCGATTCGCTGGCCGGAAACTTTAATTACAGAACTTCCGCGAGTGAGAGCGAGAGAGAGAGAAAGAGGGAGGGAGGGGTATCTCCGTGAATTACACGAAACTTGATAAAAGTGTGTGTGTGTGGTGCGTGTGTGTATGTGGAATGCGCAATTTTCACTCGCGTCGGGATTATATGAAGAGAGTCTCGAAATTTCACAGTCCAGTTCCTTCAATTTCTGTCGCGTTATTAATATTAATTTGCGGCAATTTCTCAATGACACGATACAGCGTGTTACGCTCTATATACGCGTATATCTTCTTTAAATAACTAATTCCCGAGCGAAATGGCGACGTGGCGACCGTACTACGTCAAACGTCGTCGGCGCCGTCGTATGAAAGTCAAAGTGTAATCGTAAGGAAGTATCACATATCGCGCGGGTTCTATACCGTATCGGACGCCCGGGCGTAAAGAAATATTCGAGGTTATATTTCAATCCGCCGGAGTACCCACTTTATGTACCTACGTCTCATCCGACCTGGGACCACGGATGGATAACCGATGGCGGCCCGGGAGGAAGGAAGGAAGGAAGGAAACGGGGAGAAGGGCGACGGCGATATTTTACGGGCGCCGGCTTTTATTGCGGGAGACTTTTAGGACATCTCTTAAGGGAGGCGTGTTTGTAGTATTATCGGTAATGCGGGACGTCATCTCCGAGGCAACGTCGTAGGGCTTCGTCGTCGTGCAGTAAAGTCTTAGGAGTCGTCTGCGTTCGCGAGAAGAACGCGCGAGATGTGTGCGCGCGCGTTACGACGGAAGAGGAGCGAACATATAAGTCATAAGAAAAATTTTTACATTCAATTACTTTGGCTTAATCTCGAGATAAAAAAAGAAAAAAGTAGAGCAATAGCTTCCAGCGGATTTCAAAACGGTAGGTCAGAACTGCGTACGATCCCGGTACGTGAAACATTTTCAAGAAGAAACGGGGGTGATAAATGGGATTTGTTTCGAGACTTTGACGTATTTCGGCAGGTTATTCTTATCTTGTTTCTGGCGATGCGCCGCGTTACAAATGACATGCCGCACGCGCATTTCTGCAAACAATTTTATCTTCACTACGAACGGTCATACAGAGAGAACGTATGCGAACTGAGTAAGTGATTGATCGGCAAGTTTCCATTAGTTACGGTCGCGGCTTTTGTGCGTCGTGAAAGACTTCCTGTATCGATTTATTATTTACCGAATAGTTTTCGACGCGGCGAAGATAAACGATGATTCGCGCGCGGGAAGAACAACTGATGTTTTAAAACACAATTCACGGGCACTAATATTCGCCAAATAAATCAGTTTTCCGAAATGTCAGAAACGCGCCGTGAATTCTAAGCATATTTCTGAACTATCGCTTTGCATCGCGTCTTACCTCGACTAACTCTCGCATAATTCTACGTCTGAATGCAATTCAAACCGCGCAACGAGAGACACCGAGCGTCTTCCAAGGATGGAAGAGAGAGACGCGATCGTTTACCTTTCGCGTAACGAGAGAAGACAAGCGGAAGCGGCAACGAAAAGACGAGAGGAACACGAAGAGAGAAAGAGAGATGTAAAGGGAAAACGAGGGAAGAAACAGAATCGAACTCTTTCGCTGTGATGCATTAACCGCAGCCGGCGTAACCGAGAGAGAAGGGGGGAGGAGGGGGTATTATTCAGGTTGGCGGGCGCGATGGCTGTTCTTCGCGAACTCGGAATCAGATTTTAATTAAACGAAATTGCGAAATGATATTTCACTATCAGTTATACACGTAGACACGGGCGGTAGTCAGGTGTCCGGGGCGAAATTAAGTTTGATTCGCTTTCTTCCCCGGGTCAGCTGCGGGCATAATTTCCATCGTAAGTTCCGCACGTATTGCTGTTTCCACCGAATTTTCCCGGGAGTAATAGATTCGCGCGAGGATCGACGTCGAAACGATCGACTTCGATAAATTATATTGGAATAGTACCTTTGTTCTTCTCCGCACTTTCTGCGCAGCTGATGTGTCTTTCCTGCAATTACGAGAAATCGGGCGGTTAAACAGAGAGAAACAGAGCAAGGAAAAGGGAGATAGAGACAGAGAAAGAGAGAGAGAGAGAACGTCGATCAAACTTACGTCGACGAAATAATCGCTCGTTGCAAGCCGCGATCAACTCCAAGACTCGTTACACGCTTGATTTTCTCTCCGTTGCATACTCACGATACTGATCTGCACGTAAAAGCACAATAGCTCGTTGTGAAAAACACGTGAAAAACACGTGCCTTCACGCGGCCTTTTGACGAACTGAGGTAATCACTGCCGAGTTCAAGACAACATAAGACAACATACGAAACACGCGCACTCTCTTCGCGCCACCGAAAACAAAAACATATCGTTCGTCGTAATCATATCGTTCGTCCGTTTTATTGCGCAATTAGTTGAAATTATCGAGACCGAACACAACGCGAACGGTATATAATATTACGACGTTTGACTTCGGTTTGGCGCGGGGGGGGCGCAAATGTTCGGAATTTGTTTTGACTTCGGTGGTCAGTTCGCGAAGTGCTCGCGTGAAGGTCGGACGCTCGTCGAAAATCGTTGTGTTTTTCGCGACAAACGATCGCTTTCGCGTTCAAATCAGTGTCGTGAGTGTGCAACGGAGAGATAATCAAGCGTGTAACGTGTTTTCGAGTCAATCGCGAGTCGAAACGAGCGATTATTTCGTCGACGTAATTGCGACGGATTCTCTCTCGCGGTCTCCGCGGCGCGCGGCTAAGGCGCGAAGTTTGCCGCGCTAATCTCAAACATGGCGTTCGTCGAGGAATGCGCCGCTGGCGTTCGCGTAGTGACGCCGAGATTACGATCAAACGCGAGTCTTGTTGTGTGCGCGAGCGAGTGAGCGAATCTCTCTGAAAAGATGCGAGAATACGTCGACGATGATGCGGCAGAATTCGATGACAGACAACTACGACGCGTCGGTGAGCCAGTTCGGACGAGATATTCTCCGGCGACAACTCTTTAGGAAAAATTGACAGCCAGAGGATTTGGTGGTCCTTAGAGAGGACGACAGAAAGACGGTGACAGCGAACAAGTGACAGAGGAGAGACAGGTATATTATAAAGAAAGAGGAAGAGAGAGAAAAATAATTAGAGAAGTTTAATTATCTATTTACGAAGAAAAGTTTAATAAGATGTTGGGTTAAGCAACAAAATTCTTTTTATAAATAACTGTGTCTACATTCGCAAATGAAACAAAGTCGATTTTTTTATTTTATTCACCTCTGCTATATTAGAAATTATTATTATGTATTTGTAATTGTTACATGTATATTCTTATATTTATAATTCTCTCATATCTCATATGTTACATCATATAATTTTATCTTATATCTTGTATC
>QVNV01004272.1:0-11100 GCA_014825455.1 Pseudomyrmex pallidus | reverse complement strand
ACCACAAAGTCATAAGTTTCTTCATGCTGCGGAGGCATATCCGGCATCTCACGATTAAAGAATTGTTGATGTTTATCAATAAAATTCAATACTCCAATACTTATATCTCCGATGTTATTTATTATTTTGTACAATTGCATTAGTGGTTGAGAATTTAACTGATAATTGTGAATAGGAACAACCATGACGATAATAATGACAAAGTGATAAAAGTTTAACATATTGTTCAGAACTCGACTAATCTTTCGAAGAATTCGAATAGACTACGACGATACTCGCACTTCATTCTTTTATATAAGATTTTTTGTTTTTTGCATCTTTTATGATTTTCATATTTAGTTATCATTTTTTGGCGTGGAAGTAGACATAACAGGTTTAAAAACTGGTTTTGCCTGATCTTTTAAAATCCAGCTACTAAAATCTGCTTCATGTGAATTTATTAATTGAAATTTCAAGGTTTTCTACGCAAAAAACGACTTTCTAACAGAAGAAACGACAATAAAAAACGACATAATTTAAGCTGTGTGATCTGCTAATGGCAATGGCCGGAATTCGATAAAAGACAAAAAATACATCTTCATTAGGGACATTTCAATCACTTTTTGTTTTTATCATCTTCAGCCGATTTAGATACATCAATGAATAAAAATTTTATCAAATTTAAATCACTGCCATCGGTGGATTACAGCTTAATTTTTATGTCGCATTAGTTTTGCGACATCTTTTGAATAAGTAAAATTATATATATGAATAATTTTATGTATTTGAATAATTAATATTATGTATATTTATGTATATTTATTGTTACTGCAGTGCTTGCCACATTCGAGTAAGTTTGAAAATTGTCAATCAAACACAGTAATTAACTTTGTGATGTATAGTTAAATAATATGTAATTATTACAATAATATAATGCAAACAGATAATATAGCGTCCGATTATGTGATTATTTGTGATTTGTAAGATCGATTTACGTAAATAATTAATGAAATTACTTGCAAATGATATGAGAAAAAACTTATTTATTTTACGTGATTCTGTTATGTGCACTGAAATCAGTGATTAAATCGATTTTTTTACAAGAGTAAAGGACACGAGTTAATCAAGCATAATAGCGCTAAACTTATTAAAACGACTTAGTGAATAAATTGTTTTTACCGATCAATGTTAACATTATACTTTGATTACTTCGTATTCTTTAATTTTCTGTATTCTATTTTTCTACTTTTCTCTTAATTGTAGAGCGTAAATGAAATCAGTCTAAAGTAATTGTTTGAATTTGCTTACAATTTTCGCGCTACAACTGGTCTTTTTCGCTCCAACCAATGTCTTTTCGATGTGTGAAATAGGAAGAAAGATGGACGCCTTAACGTTAGGCTCGCATAGGTAAAGTATAGTCGATTGACAGATATAAATTGTGCTTATATTTCTTGATGAACAAAATGTCGCAATGTGAGAAACTGCCTATTGTTTTTTAGGTTAGTCCATCTTGACTTAAAAGGCGCACCTCCACGTACCTGTTATTTTGAAAAGGTATACGCTATACTCGTAAAAACATTACACACATAGCCTTATTTCTGACGATCTTTATTTTTTGATTGAAAATGATGATTGTTTTTTGCAAAATTGTGTAATTTCGATGCTAAAAACAAAGAACTACATTTGATTTATTGTTTAATACCAATTAGATTTTAATCCTAGTTATATTTCAAGACTACTAATATTGACAGGTAAACAAGACAAGACACCATTAATCACCCCCTTGACCTTTGACTTATTTAGTTTTGTTTACACTTATTTCTTATGACCATCTACAGCTTAGAACATTTACAGCTTTTTCCATTGTTGCGAACATGGGGAGCTACTGGTTTACTGGTGGAGTGGGAGGATACATTTCCTTACAATCGAGAACTTTCTCCAATAGGAAGCAATGGACCAAGCAGTTTAGCAAGTGGATACACAGTTCAGGAGGCTAGACATATTTTGCAGATAGCGGGTGATTGTGGATTGGCTGTCATCCCATTAGTACAAACTTTTGGTCACATGGAGGTACAGAAAAACTTTTAATTAGTTTTACTTGGTTGTTTTGTGTGAAAGATATGTGTTTACTCTATATTTATTAAATTTTGTATTTCAGTTTATTCTGAAACATGATGAATGGAGATCATTGCGTGAAGTAGAACCATTTCCAAGTTCTATTTGCCCATCAAATCCAAGAACTCTTCCGCTAGTAAAGTCCTTAATACGCCAAATTGTTAGTTTTCATCCTGACATACAATACCTGCATATAGGCTCTGATGAAGTATGGCACTTGGGTCTTTGCTCAGTTTGTACCAAACGAGCTGCTGCTAGCAAATATGGCAAATCCTCATTGTATCTTGAACATATTCTGGCAATAGCTCAATTCATTCAGGAAACTTATCCATACTTAAAGATCATTATCTGGGATGACATGTTGAGAACGATAGACTCACAGGTTTTGAATGGTATCTTGATAACTTGTTTGTTTTCTTTGATAGCACAGATCTCTTCATACAACCAATTTTTGTTTTTTGCAGAACATTACATTGGTAAATATGTGGAACCCATGATATGGCATTACAATCCTAGAGATAATTTTGCGTTACCTGATGGTATATTTCTTTTATCTTTTTTTCTAAAATATTTTAAGAAATTGAAATGTGTACACACAAACACATATGCCAGATAGATAGATTACATTTATTATGCAAAAATTATTAGGGTTATGGGATAAATACAGTGCAGTTTTTCCAAATATCTGGGCAGCAACCGCATTCAAAGGAGCCACCGGCTCTACACAACATGTACCTGTAATTCGGCACCATATAAGTAATCACGAAAAATGGTTGGAAGAGTTAGGAATTCATGTGAGCAAAGTACATGAATTCCGAGGTACAGCATTCACTGGCTGGTCAAGGTAAGGAAAATTTATATTACCTCCTGTTGTGAAACATGAATATCAATCACTTACAATTCTAGATATGATCATTATGCCACAATGTGTGAACTATTGCCTACTGCGATACCGTCGTTGGCTATGTGTCTGAAAATTTGGCTTCACGGTTATTCGGAGCAGACGCATATACAAGTTGCCAAGAGCTTGGGGTACATCGATCATCCATTACATTTAACGCCCCAGCCTCGTCCAGTTTCGATACCTAGCAATCTGCTGTTTCCCGGGTGGCAAGTAGCTGTGGGTATGGAATGGTTTCTTAACTTCAGAGCAAAGTTTCACAATATTGTTACCAGTGACCAGTAAGTGTAAAATTAGTCAATACACTTAAAAGTTTTGCTTTTGATTTAAGGCCATTCTCGGGCTAATGTCATTTTCCTTTTGACATTTTTTTGTGGACATTTCAGTTTATTTCAGTGTATGTTTAGCAGCTTGAATAATATCAAACCATACACATAAATTTTTACAACATACTAGAAATGCATTAAATATACAAAACAAGAGATTTAAAATGAGTATATATACAGATAGGGTATATATTTATTTATTTTTAATAGAATTATGACGTGGATGAATCCATGGCAAGTTGCAAACAATTACACAAATCCCATGCAATTAGAAAATCTAATACCTGTTTTTACAGAGTAAGTAATTTTTATTGCACAGAAGCGCTATGCTTCGAAAAGTTTTTTTATACGAATGTTATATCTTACAGTTACTAATTTCAGATTGTTATTGGAATTATCTTCTCTGGAAGGTTATCTACGAGTTCAAATGGAAGCAATCTTCTTTTCATCAATGATTGAAGAATGGATAGGCACTAATATTCAACCAATAAAAGTAAAGTTAATAGAATTAAAACAAACAACGGAAAATCAATTAAAAGTGAATAGTCGTGTATAAGTGTTCTTTCTTGCTTAGAAATTCGATGATAAAATTTTGAACATATAATTCTACATAATTTGTGAAGCAATATAATCGCAAAATTTTCCATAAAAAGGAGTTAAGTAATTACTTACTAGTAGTAATTACTTAGCTAGGTAATTACTAATAAGTAATTACTAATGATTGGGTAATCAAATATTTCTTAGATGTAGAGAAAAATTATTTTTGTATATAGTAAGAGTAATATTGCATATATTAAGTATAATAGTCTAATACTTTGACGTTGACCTATTTTTAAATAAGCATCACAGAAAAAAGAAAAAACTATATAGTTTCCTAAAGGAAGTTATTATTTTAATATATTAGTATATATTGAACACATATACATATGAAAAGTAACAAACTTTTGTCGATATATGAGATGTTCTGTGATATTTGGCTATGAAAGGGTAATTATGATTAAATCATAAACAATATTCAATATATCATAAGAAGCAATCAATATTTTTGTTTATTTTTTTTTATTTCAAGAGTATAGTAGAGAATATAAATATAAATTTTTAATAAATAAATCTCTTTTTGTCTTTAGTGTAGATTCTCTAGTTCTAACATAGATTAGTCATGCAGATTGTGTGTCTCTAAGTAGGTGTGTCTCTTAGTCGGAGAAATAAGAAAAAAGTACATATTATAAAAGCTATATTTATTTATATGACTTTACTTTTATCACTTGCAATATTTACGCGCAGACTGGTATTATGTAAATAGATGTCTGTTATGTAATTTATATCCACTTGCTAGAAAACAATAGTAAAACCATAAGTCATTGCGCATAAAATATATCTTTCATATCTCTTTTATAGCAGATTATTAAAAAAAAAAAAAAAAAAAAAATTTCTATGTTTCAGTATGAGAAAAATGTACTCTATATTTTGTATATAAATGTTTCTCTTTTTATTTTTAATGAAATAATAAACATGTGTTAGTCATTTGTCTGTAAATGTACATACATGTATTAGAGCTCGGACAACAGATTCGAACAAATTATTCAAAACTAGTTCAAGCAATCCGAACTTTTAAGACAGTTTAAACTCTACTCGATGAATTCATAATGTAACAAAAAATTATTGGTTGCAGAACGCAATTTTGTTGTGCAACAGTTTGATGTTTTTCTAATGGAAGTTTTGCATCAAAACGTTCAGCAGAAAATTACAAAAATCATAAACGAATGCGTCTTATTTAAACGCAGTTATTGTGCAACGACTTGCGAGATTTTTCAACTGTTGGAAGTTCTTATCAAAGTACTCAGCAGAATTATAAGACACAATTGCACAATGGTTGCGTTCTGCTGAACGCTGTTTAACTGTTTCTTCTTTGTCTAGCTTAATCATACTCAATTTGCCCGTGTCAAACAATTCCGAAGTCCGTGTCCAAAGTCCATGTCAAAAAATCTGTCTTAAATATATCTGCAAATTCGAGAGATCCGAACAATAAAATGCGTTTGAAATTCGAGCGACGTTCAATAAGTTCGAACGTCTAAAAGTTCTGAGCTCTTAGTGTAATTGTTTAGTATTTAATGTAAAAGACTTGAAATTACAGAACCTGTAGTAGAATAAATAAACTAATAAGAAAAAGAAGAAAAATTAGATTGTACGTATACTAACATATGCATCATATACACAAAGAGACCTATTTTGAAAATAATCAAGGCAAGCTCTTGGTACACGTGTCTGCAAAATATATATTCCTCTTTCTTATTCGTTAGTGCAAGCTTAATGAGTCCTTGGACAGGTTCATTATTGCAATGTCAATAGCTTTCAAATGTAACTTTCAAACAACATACGTATATTTACGTGCAACGTGTCTCGAAAGAGAAAAGAAAGATATTATATCATTCATACATAAATGCGAGTTCATATATACACATGCATATATTCATACGTGCATAAGATATAATTCTTACACTTGATTCTGATATGTTTTTCCGCACAAATACCAATACAAAATAATATAGTAACGGTAACTTCACGTGTACATACATTAGCGTCTTTTGATACGAGTTGAATTGCTCCCGGAGTGTTTAAATAACATCAATTTGGCAAATTGACTAATTATATTGCTTGATTTGTCAAATTAATCGCTTCAATTATCGCTTGCGCGTATAGAAATGGGCATGTGTATGTATGAACACGTTTATGCTATTATGTATGAATGATACATGTACAAAATCTTTTTCCTCTTGCAAAACACATTGCACGCAATATATGCACCGATTACACCAATCAAATTATATATTAAAAATCTAAAACATTTGTGCACCGACGCTATGACGGCGATATTTACTGTAAATATTAAAAATCTAAAGTTCGCGTTACTCTTGTATACATTTTTAATACTGGCTGTTAATGGAACACAGCCGAGATATGCGCGCATGACATAATTTAGACATTTAACAAACGTAGGCATCTCAAATCTCAATACATAAATTGTTCTGACATCGAACATCGAGATATCGTATGTCGGGATTAGTCACGTGATTAGAAAAGAGGTCTGCATATGTGCGCAGATCGGAGCAAGTCGTGTGGTGGGGCAGGTGGAGCTCGTCAGCTCGTCCGTCAGTCGTGAGACAAACTGTCTCGCGATTCAGGAGTAGTGTTGATGCAGACGGTGTTTTACGAGGCCGACTGTTTCAGACGTGTTCTGGCTCGGGGTGACCAAACACGGCGAAACGGATCCGGTTCCTCAGTGTTGTGACAAGAGACAGATAGATGGTTCGCCTACTTACTTTTCTATGTTGAACGTCAATCGTTACAAGTCAATCGGTATGCGATGGAGAATGCAGTTTGTCCGGCAGCTGTTACGCCGTCGTTAGCTCAAAAATATTCCCATTGTGGGATACTTAATGTTGAGTATTGAATAATTCTCTTCTTGTCAGTTCAAATTTTTCATTGCCGACAAGACGTCATGGATAATTCTTGCCTTCATCAATTCATAACGATGTCCATCAAAAATTTTCTGGAACTGCAATGGATCAAAGAGTAAGATTCAATTCTAGAATTACTTTTTGAATCGATAATCTTACAATTCCTATTTTAAAATCTTAGTGGGAATTATCTGTTGCTTATCTTCTTATTTCTCTCAGATGATTTTTCTTTCCTAGTTTATACATTCAATTCTCAATCCCATTGCAATTTTGTTTTATATAGTCTTGGAAATTTGTTTGAAAAAACGTTTTGACAATTTATTGTACTGGAATATAGGGGATACTCGAAATGCAATAAGCATTTCTTATAAGCTAATCTGTGTTATGCATGAGTGAATTGCATGAAATGATAATACGTTACTTAACAACCAATTTGTATATTACTGTTTGTATTATTCTGTTCCTTCTTCATATAAATATCTGAATAACATGTGCTGTAATCAAAGAAAATTATTACTATCATTAATTATTACAATGAATGCAAGATGTATTAGCAGAATATCTTAGCTTTTGTACGCTTGGTAGACATAATGATCAAGTAATTTATATGTATTATACTACATATATATATATATATCATATGCATGTCCTGTAAATCTGGTAGCGCTACTTATTGATTTGATTAAAAATTGAAATCCTTTTGTCATAGACATGTATGAATTTTCTTGATTTATTTTTTTTACAATGTATTAGAGAGAATTATGTTATATGTGAATATCTCTCTCATTCATCAGATATCTCATTCATGTGTTAGAAAGAATTCAATTTATGTTATTAATCATGTAAATATCTCATTTATCGAACATTCTCTCTTTATATTGCATTCAGGCTTTTTATTAACTCTGCAATTATACGCTATTACTAGAGCTTAAGAGAGAATAAAGTTGTGCATGCTTTGCACCAGCACAGCTTGTAGAAGGGTGAAAGATCAAATTATTGAAGTAAAATAACTGTGGCTCATTTTGCTGATATGGACAGAAAAAAAAATTAATATCCTGAACAGTCAGGATTGCAACAGGTTTCTTCTTCAAAACGGTTGAGCAAACAGGTATCATTACTTAATATAATAGCCTGTAGAATGTATATGCATGATTTATCATAATGCTACTGGATTTTTAAGTATGCTTTATGCCAGAAATATAATATGCAAAAAGTTGTTTGATTTTTTATCTTACTTATGATGTTAGCCAGTTATATAATTTAAAATTCTATGTAACAAAGCATTGTGATTCTCTAATTTAATTATCTGCTTTACTTGAAGAGAGATTAAGATCTTATATGTTGATCTATAATCTTCCTTCCCGTTATATAAGAACTTATATTCCATGTTTTCTTATATAATTATATTTGCATACTCTTATAATCTTCATGTCTATTAACGTCAGAGAAAAGAAAAACAACTAGATAATAAGCAGAAACTTAAAATAAAAATTTGAAATAGAATTTAAAATAATAGAAAGTAGCTATTTTAGCAATATTCTTTTATTTATTAAGTAAACTAAAGAGTTTTTTAATTTTCTTCTTTATTCGTAAAACACAAAGATGAGACTGTGAGATAAGATTATAATATAACTAGATAAGATTAGAATTTGATTAAATGCTTACAAAATTTATAATCAAAATTTTTACATTGTTCAATAAAACAATAATCTTATCTACTCTTATAGATATTATTTATAATTCGATTATAATTTCCGATCTATGCGGTGCTTATAACTTTGTAAATTTTGTAGTAAAAAAAATATCGTAATTTTGTAAATAAATATTGTAAAACCACTTTTACAGATATATTTTTGAGACACTAAACTTCAAGCAAATGTAAAAGAATCGAAACTTTTGACAATTTTTGTAAGAGAAAGCAAAAATTTCCTTAATATTGCACAAATTTTACATCTTATTGAATATTATGTAACATATTTATATATAAATTAAGATATCTTTGTTGTCGCTATTATCTTATAAATAAAATTTGAAATCTATAAAACCACACGTAATTAAAGATAAGAAAAGAACCACAAGTTATATGTATTTTCCTTACAGGATAAAATGGATGAATCCAAGAGCTTGCATGAATGAGGCATATAATCCTACTACTATAGAACACATTGCAAATGTTGCAACTCATGGAATATGGGTTGTGCCTTCAGTGATTGGCGGTATTGAGCTTATACGGCGTTCAACAACATGGACTCAGTTTGTTTCCGCTTGCGTGTATGGCATTTCCTTGATCCTTGTTTTTACAGTCTCAACTTTTTTTCACAGTGTTCATTATTGCAATCATAACAGGTGCGATTTTTCAACTGCTGTGTTTCTGTATTTACTAGTCTAGAGCTTAGGCTTAGGATAGAACATAAACAAAATGTTTATATTACATATTATTATTATCATTTCAGACAACTAAAAGACGCACTGCATCGCTGTGATCGCGCCATGATATATATCTTCATAGCAGCTAGTTACTTTCCATGGTTAAACATAGATCATTTCTCAAATGATGAACTCTTATTTGCGATGCGTTACGTTGTCTGGATCATGGCGATAATGGGTATCCTTTATCAACAGATCTTCCATGAGAAATACAAAATGCTTGAAACTATTTTCTATATAGTTATGGGTGTTGGACCTAGCGTTGCAATTCTTAACGTTGTAAGTCATTTAGAGCACACGAAAGCAGAATATTGTTTTAAGTGAGATATTTGAAATAATTTATAATAATGTAAAGAATTTCGAATAACTTAATATTATCATTGCAGTATGACTACTACAATATTACGGAATTAAAAGTGGGCGGACTGATATATGTTCTTGGTTTGATATTTTTCAAATCCGACGGTCGCATACCTTGCGCTCATGCAATCTGGCATCTTTTTGTAGCCGCAGCGGCTGGATTTCACTACTATGCAATTCTAAACCATGTTTTTTCTGAAACCGACCTGAATGTTCATGGATCATCTGACAGCATGCCACCGCTGTCTAACATACTGAATTCTCATATAGAGTTGTAAGAATTATATATACCATTTTTTACACAATAATTCTTCCAAACGCTAGAGATTCTGAAACAGCAGCAGCTCTAGAAGTTCTATATATATTCCCTGATAGAAAAATATTTTTAATTTCTATATATTTGGTGAAAGAGTTTTTGATAATGACAAATTGATTTTTTAATTGTGATTTGTATGTCTGTTCTTTAGACAGCCAATTTTTCAGAATTAGAGTATTAGTTATAAACACAAGACTCTTACTACGTGTAAATAAAAATGAAAACACTGTTAAAAAATGAAGTACCTGACGATCACATGAAACTCGATTCATGTGCATGGGATGTGTAATAGATCAAAAACGAAATATTGTATTAGCAGAAGTATGTAGTATAACTCGGTTACTGCTAATCACATTATAAGTTCGAATACATGTACAGTGAATATTACATCTTTTATATGATTCAGTATATTAATCTCGGGATTAGTCGCGTAAATAATGCCAAATTATTGTAAGAAAAAAAAGGGTTTACCAAAACTATTTAACATTTTGTGAAGTAGAAAAACTATTTTATGTTACATTATATAAGTTTTATAAAAATCTTTACAATAATTATATAATAATTTGTACACGGTAAATATTAGTTGAATAGTGAATGAAAATCAAATTGACTGAATACATAAATTATTGCTTTCCAATCAGAAGTGTCAATCAAATGTTCTGTTTGCAGATTGTGCCAAAATTATATTTACATTTCTAATTGAATAACATGTAGTATTTCCAACATATATAGATGTAATACAAGTACATAAGTATATATTATGTATGTACACATACATACGTAAATATTTCATATATAAATGTATATATATATATATATTTATATATGATACTCTTCTATACGGAATCAGCATTATATATTTAAAGCATTATAATACAACTTTTACAACTGTTTTGATGTATAGATTGCTACATATAAAAATATAAAATTATACACACATATATATATATATTTATATACATTCAGTTTTAGTGTTTCAATCGTTTCATGAAACAGCGTATATATTTAAACAATGGCCTTATATTTATATTATTATTAGACATACTCTTCCAAAATATATTACATGACGTTTTTATGTGATCTCTTATTGTTCAGTTTAGAAATAATTGTGTAAATCAAATTGCATATAATTATCCCAGCAAACACAGATATATAACAGCAACATTGTCGTAATAAAACGAATGTAACAAGTAATATAACATGGTCGTTGCATGTAAC
>QVNV01004271.1:0-16580 GCA_014825455.1 Pseudomyrmex pallidus | reverse complement strand
GCAAGGTGACGAGAAGCAAGGTGACGAACAGCGTTGTGGCAGATCTCGAACGATCTGTCAGTCAAGTAAACAGACACGCAAAAAACCGGGGGCCTCGTTTGCCGCATCTAATAAGAGAACGCCAGTTACCTGCCCGTTTGATTTTCTCGCCTCTTCTCAATGTTTGCTTTCTAGTTCTTGAGGTAAATTTACGCGGTTTACTGATGATCGTCGTCCAATGATGACGACTCATGTCCAAAGGCCAAATTACTCTTGTAGACTTTTTCGTAAACAAAGACGTAATTTGAAAAACTAAACGCTAAAAATAAAAATTTAAGACAAAATTATTTTTTTGAACAAATCTATGCGAGTGAGAGAATTTTATAATAAAACGATTCTACCGGAATGGTTACAATGGGATTACTTTTTATTCTGAATACTCTTGCTGGTGACCGATTAAAGTAGGACTCAAACATTCTTTCATCTCGTTGAGCGCGGATGATTGATTTTATGGAAACGTACATTGCACGAACAATATGTTCTACTTTCCTCATTTTTGATGAATCATCACGCCAATCGCCGTAAAGGGACCGTGTAAATTCGCTTTTACCGATTCCCTCTCGTACCCCCCTGTGTCTTCCTCTTTCTCGACGATCGGTTACCAACCGCACTGATGTCCAGGCCGTACTGGTGCGCCTGCTGGAAGAAACGAGGGGGGAGGGGGGAAGGGGCCTCCACGAGAAAGCGAACGGAAGATACGTATCGCGATCTTGTTGGACCGAATGAAGAAATGTAAACGCCAATTAAACATTTTATTGATACGCTTATGTCGTGTACCCGCGTCTGTTTTCTCCTACCCACGTTTAACAGAGCGCAGATTCCTTCTTGCCGCGCGCTTGTATCGCTGAATAAAGTGACGGCCAGGAGAAAAGATAGGTTTTGCTCCTCTCTCTCTCTCTCTCTTTCTCTCTCCGAGGACCTAATCCACTCGTCGTTTCTCAGTTAATGCCTCCGGGAGATCGCAAAATCGCGATAGAATCGATCGCGCGTCCGGTCCGTGGAGCCGCGCGCAGGCTAATCGCGCGAAAACGACGTGGTTCTTAATCGGCGTGTCGACGGACAAGCGATACGGATATAATCCGACGGAGATCGGCGAAAAAGCGCGGCGATCAGCGAGTAATGTTGGCGCATTATTCGCACGACTCGCAGTGCCCCGATGCACTTCAATTTAGATACCGATCGATTGATCGGGGGATTGGTTCGTTAACGGATGTTATGGATTTACGCACAGTCAATAATATGCGTGGTAAATACACACGATATGGACCAGAAAATAAATGGCAACAAAAAGTGACTAGATGACTGGGTACAATAATATTTTCGATTTTCAAAGCGCGTGTACATTTGATTTTTTTTTTTGTCGTGTGAACATTTAACCGAAATATAAAAAGAAGAGGTGTTGTACATCTTCAAGATATAATTTCGTGTCAAGGTAATGTTGTATTTCGACCTAACTTTCGGCATCAGCGATGTTCACCTATACATTGTATTAAGTACACTCCACACGGAGCGATCTTTACCCCCGTCTCTGTAATAACGGGGTTCTACCTTCCGTCAAACGAGCAGACATGATAATTCCATTTTCCTCACCCACGCGTGAAGAGTGGGACGTGTCGGAGGTGTTAAGCGAACCTAATAATTCTATGGAGAGAATCAGAAAGGTCCGTGAGTGTGCGATAAGCATGAAACGCCCAGCGATCACCGCTTGCGCAATAAAGTGATGTGCGCGCGTTGCTGCTTTTCATCGTAGAAAATACAGTACCGCGCGTTATCGGGGAATATGAATGCGCGTGTAACATGTCAGTCAAGAAACGACGCGGGTCGTCCGTAATAATAATGTAACGACGAAGAATCCGTAACAATGTCGAAGTGACGGCGGCGGCGGCGGCGGCGGCGGCCTGCTATAATTGGAGAATGAGCTTTCTGGAAGATAATTAGACGCTGCCACCTCGAGTAACCACGGGTATGCGAAATGGTGCGAGAACTCCCATGGCAGACACGGCGCGCATACACACATTAATCAAATGCGCATGTATGTACGCGTAAACGAAACCGCTCTACATCAAGTCGCGGAGGCGAGCAACGTTTTTGACAAGAAGGCATCGCCGGTGGTGGCGGTCCTTCGTCATCCCTTTGGCTCTTCGGAGGGCGCAGCTCGGAAAGAAGAAACGCTTCTCGCGAATCGAGTTCCTTCGAGCCGCGGACTCGAGCAACCTTTTCGCATTGGCGCCTACACGTGTGTATTGACTTATATTCCTCTTTTCTTCTCTTTCCCGCCCACCACATAGAGTAATCGCGTCCGCCACGCCTTTTTTCGCGAGGAACTACCATGCGCACACATTCCGAGACGATTCAATTAGTGATTTCGCATAAGCTTTCTGTTCTGTGGTCTTTTCTCTTGAATTTTGTTTCGACCGTGGTCGCATGATCAAGCGCATGAATTTATTTAACAATCGTCGGGAGGAGGAAAATAACTTAGAGATAAGAAATGTTGGTTTTTTCATTTTTAATATCAACGAAATTTACATTGGCTGAAGAAAAAACGAATGTTGAGTAAATCACACAGGTTAGAAATGAAATCCAAATAAGTCCGATATATTTCTCGTTGCTAAAAAGTAAAAAAAAAAAAAACAAAAAACTACTGACATAAAATTTCAAGAAAAGAAATCTCGTCCATCGCACAAGATAATTCTGCGTTTCGGGAGTATTTATTTACACGACTTACGATCTTTCAGAGACCCACGCGCGCCCGGAAATCAGACTTTATTGGGCGTAATTGAGACATACCGTACATCTCGGCGAGATTTTCGGAGTTTACTCCGCGGCGATACGGCGTGATAAATGCACTCATGTATTCCGGTATTACAACCAAATACCCGATCTAGATACAAGTTTCTTTCTCCTTCGCATCAGCGAGGAGGATTCCGGACCACGTGTGCCTCTCTTCTTCGTGGCGTGTGTGTGTGTGTGTGAGAGACACAGGACGTTGTATACGTTTCGTAGCGCCGACCGAAAAACGCCGTTTTTATCTTTCGCGTTAGCAAAAGCCCATAAATATCTGTTAAGGTGTTAAGTTACCACCCATGGTACACGTAGCATCGTTTCACGCGTTGGAAACGCGTGATGCACACCCGTGTGCTTGAGAATGCGCGCACGTGTGTGTGTGTGTGTGTGTGTCGCGAGATATATATATATATATATATCTCGTCCGCTAATCTGCAGTGGCATCGATGGTAGCCCGAAAGTCGATTCGTACGCTCGTAATTCGTCGCGCCCGGGAGATAACACTCGAGAAAATGTAATCGAATGCTCTCTCTCTCTTTCCCCTTCTCTCTTTCTCTTTCTCTCTCTCTCTTTCTCTTTCGACGGAAGGCAAGAAAGCACTTCCGAAAGTTGCTTCGAGAATCGTTCGAGGGCAATTCGAGATGATACTTTCTCGCAGAAACTCTACTTGTCGCATAAAAATCAGTATTACAGAAAACGAGAAAACGAGCTCATAAATTTTTTCTCCCCAAATTCAGGCCATTGATATTCAAGAGAGTCACACAAATGAATATAGTTAAATAATTCTTTTGGAAGCGACCATATCAAGCATGTTTAACGACGACCAAATCGCGTTCATAAATTTAGCGTGAGGACACCGCAGAGTCGTTTCGGGACTCGCGATACATTAATCCGACGGATTCGGTAAACGGATACCAGGGCGGATCTCCTCCGCACGTCGCCATAGTCCCGCGATTATCTACGCTTTCCTGCCATAGATCTCTCGAGTTGTGGCGTCCCGCACCGTTATCTGTGATGCCCTGTTATATCTTGTATCATCTGGCCACGGCGTATCGTTCTCCAAAGGTTACGAGCTCGCGAAGAGCGGGTGCTCTCCTCTCTAACACTGGCGAAATCCACGCCCAAGATCGCTATCGTTGCCGCTACGATTATTATTACGGTCGTTTCGCTACCGTAACATGCCGCGGCGAGTTGTTTTTATCCGTAAACGCGCCGCCACTCATTCACCGCCGCGAAACAAATCCCCTTCGCATCGGTGAGAAAATTGCCGCCGCGTCGGCATCTTTTCGTTCTCTTTGATGAACCGCGATATAGCCTAATCAATGAGAATTGCACGTTGCCGATGCTAACCATATCAAAATATAAGAGCAATTTCGAAAAACGAAGATAGAATTGGATATGACGATTCGGAGAAGTTTTTAAGATGTTGTTTCGATTGAGATAATAATTATAATAACGTGAATTCCTTTAATTATTTAAGTAAATTATCTTTTTTTCAGGACACAACCTGCACATTTTTCGCATAAAAATTGAGAAAATTATGTATACGAGAATAATTCATATGAATTTCTCCAACATCATCGCTAATTGTTGCGGCGAGTAAACGACGATGTTGGTTAAATTGCAGGCAATTTTCATCGCCGACGTTGGACATGCAAATGAGTAATAAAACGGACATGCGGCGGCGCCCGTGCGTTATGAAAAACAATCGCCGCGCAATTTCGAAATGAAATAAGAAATCTCTTCACCCACCTGTCCCATCATTTACTTACTTCCACTCTCGCATTACGCAGCCCATTTCTCGTCACTCGTAACCGACGAGAATTATCGCGAACGCGCGCACGAGCGTTAAAGAACGCAGATGGAATCCGACGATAAAAGGAGACTTGAAAGCTCTGGCGCGGCGTATCAACGGGATTAGAAAGAGAAACGGCGGCGATCGTCGCATGACAAGACCTCGCTTCGGTCTCGCGATTTCTCTCCCTTCCCTTATCTTCCGCGACCTCCGTGGAACCGCCGCGTGTGTATCGCGTATTATATTTACTCACGTCCGTGTGACGCCGTCTGAGAAATGCCCATTGAAATCCTCCGCGTCGAAGTCTCCTCGTTGCGAGCGAGCGAGAGGAAACACGCAAGAAGGGAAGAACGATACAGAGACGAAACGGAGGTGAAAGAACGGAGGTGCACGGGCCGAGGGCAAAACGGAACAATTGATGATAGCGAGCCGTCACGAGAGCACCGGGATCTCGACGGAGACGTCGTCGTCGCGCGCCATTTTTGTGGGGTGTCTCACGACTGCGAACGGACCGTGACCTCGGAGACCGGGGCGTTCGGCGGCGGCGCAAAAAAAAAGCCCGCCCGATGAATATCTTAATGCCGCTGTGTGTATGCGTGTTCGGTATGTCGCGGTTCATCGCGGACTCGAATCGAAGCGGCGCGCGAGCCCGCGCCGGTATGGAAATGCAGGCTCGGCCAGGGTCATGGCGCTTCTCGACGATGACTCGGAATCGAGAAGCGTTTAGAGCGCTCGAGGAATGCGAAACGCAGTCTCGCGGGCCCCGCGGAGAAAACGAGACACGAAAGAATTGAGCGAGCGTGGGGAATGGAAAGAGAGAGAACACGGCTCGTCCTCGTCTTTTGCCTCGTGCAACTCGAGCAAGAGTCGCGCGAGATAGCAGAGATTTCCTCACAGCCCGACGGTTGAGGAAACCGCTCGAGACGTCATAGTGCCGTTGGGATCTTCTCCGTTGGGCCGACGAGTTGAACGTTACGGTGCGGTCATGGATATGGAAATGCACTCGCGGGAGGTTACGGTACTTGGTTGGAATCGTGCTTCGAAATAGTAGGTACTCTTCGTCCGAGAGAAGACGAGGGGAAGGATGACGACGATGATATGCGCTATACGAAAGTCAAAGAACACGCAGGACACACCGTCGACTCTCGAAACAGCTCGGAACAGTTAACTCTTTTCGGCTCGACAGTTCGGCACCGAAACGCGCCGTTTGAAGTTCTGGTTCCGCGTGCGGTGCAGAGAAGCGCGAGATTGCGCGAGAAAAGATTTTGAAACAGGCGGTTTTGGAGACGCGTTTCTTTTGAAGTCGCTACGAGCACGACATCGGAGGCAGAATTTCGTCCAAACTTCAGAATCAATTCGCGCCTGTAGAAGCGGCGTCCTCTCTTCTTTTCTCTTCGTTCTCTTTCGGGACGGAGTTAGGTACCGCGTTCATGTTTTTTCGGTACGCCGCGTACGATTTATTCCCAATATCGCTCTCATCTCTCGCACACAGACACGCGATTCTTATCACGGCCGCGTTGATTTTTTCCTATCACCCGGTGAGGTTTTGTCCGCACCACCGTCGCTCCCGAATGCGTTATTATCGGCCCGATCTCGATCAGATTGCCCGCCGTCCTTGATCTTACGACGCGTTCTCTCAGTTCGCTCTCCCTCTCCCCTTTGCTCTTTCCGCGACTTTCTTTTTCTTCCGATCACTCGCGTCCGGTGTTCTATCTTCTCTCGCACAGGCAGGCTGAAAATCGGCGCGGGACTTGAAGGTGCCGGCGCGACCAAACTCGCGCGCTCGAACGAATCGATGAAAAATAACACCTGTCCCGGTCCGGCTGCCAAGATCGTAAACGTGCCGTGAATATACAACGTGTAGGAGAAAGAGAAAGAAAGAGAGAGAGAGAGAGTCGGTCCCAACCGTGGATCTATAGCAGGGCGTCTGAGAGGGCGTATAACGCGGGGAGTATATTCCAGTACTCTATGCATGGGTTGCAAGGCCACAACCAAGAATGAAGGGAAAGGATGAGAGAATAAGAGGGAACGGGCGAGAGTCTCAGTCTCTCAGTTAGCGGCGCGCGGCACGCGGTTTGGTTTATAGCCGCGCGTCCGATGACAATGTCCACGCGGCTTTAAATCTCCTCCTTTCGCCCTATCCAACCGGGTCGCGGCGGTTCCCCTTTTCTTTTCGTTGTTCTTTTTCGCCTTTGCATTATATCATATTCCATTCCTTCCGTCGTGCGTTCCCGAGTATGGCGTCGCGCTCCGCCCGCTTTGCCTCCTGCACCTTCTTCTTCTTCTTCTTCTTCTTTTTTTCTTCTTCCTCTTCGTCGTCGTCTTCTGCGTCGATCTTCTGCTCCTTTTTTCGACTCTTTGCTCTTACTTTATGCGTGCCGGTGTCCCCTCTCGACACGCCGAGAGAGTATACGCGTATAACTCGCGACGCGAACAGCCACGGGAACGCGCCGGCGTCGAGAGAGAACGAATGTTTATGTACTGATAACTGACAGCACCCCGGCGCGGAAAGCCGGCACCGATCTCGTCGCGAGATCCTCCTTTGGAGCATCTTCGGTTAATCTGGGGGACTGAATTTCGGACTCGCTCTTTATCTTCGCGTAAGCACTGAGGAAGATACGATGATATATGATTCAGATATTAATCACGTGTTTACCGCTATTAAATCTTTATATATTACGCCGTATATTACACTTTCCTTAACTTGTTTCCTACACCTTGTTATCGCTGAGAAATGATTTCTAGCTGCGTCCGTTCTTTTTTTTTTCTTCTTTTTTTTTAGGCTAATTACGCGCATGAAATATTCACGCGCGTAAAATATTTTTACTCAAATTTTCTATAAATGCGCCGAGAAGTAATATCGCGCAAAAGAGAATATTATTTTCAAAGAGATTCGCGTTGAAATGGTTAAAACGGTTTGACATTACGAGCGACAAGCGAACTGACGTCTGTTCGCTGCGCGACCCATCTCGAGTATCAAGGAAGACGATGAAGAGCTCTCGCTCTCTCACCTCGGTCGGGGCTAAGCCGGCCGATCGCGACGGCTTTCCAGGAAAATCGGATTTCTTCCGCGCCGTGAATCACTCCCTCGCTCGTGGGGAGATATGTCCCTTATTGCCACCCTTCGTGTTTGTTCGCGCTGCAGTCGTGTCTCGTCGTGTATCGTCAGCCTTGTGACGCGCGTTGCTCGCTAGTGCGAGACCCCGCGTGGCGCGGCGCTTTACGATCGCGACCCGTTAATTCAACGGTCCCGAGGCAGTGCTCAGCAAAGAGATTTACGGTGGTGCTTCGAAGTCCTGCTTTCCGAGGTTGAGCCTATGAACTCGAATCGCTATTCGTCTCTCTCGCTTTCTCTTTTATATAGCGTCCCCGTCAACTGCGCCAACACCTCCTGAGATTTCTGCTTTCCTCTTCTCGCGCCGTCTTCTTCCCTTCCATCCCTGCGACGGCTCGTTTGTGTGAATCGATGGGTCTTCTCACTCTATGTATGACAAATGTTATTCCCGACAGTAAACGTCGCTAGTTTGGGTACGATGATTCACGGCCTCGTGGGCATATATAAGCTTGGCGCGAGCTCCTCCGAAGGGCCCACTTTATTTGCGGCTTAATTTTATGTGCTCCTCCTCGCGCGAGAGGAACCTCGTTTCGTGCTTGGTGCTCTCGTGGTCATTCTTCGCTCGGTGCGAGATTTTGCACGGGATTGAGAGTTCGTTTGCACGGGCGTCGTTGACTCGGCCGATGAGGCGCGTTCGTACGATGAACTCGGAAGATTCGATGTTCCGTGTGGTGTGACACACGCGGGGAAGCGAACGTTTCATCGCTGTGTTTTGAACCGCCGCGCGTAGTCGACGACACCGTGGTTTATTGCCGTGAAATTGACGAGCGTCCGCCAATAACGCGAGGCAGGTAGATATGCGCGTCATTAAGCGACGTTGTGGCTGCGGAGTCTCTTCAAGATTTAATTGCAAAGCCTCCGCGTAAAGCGCGCTTCTTGAATGTTTCTGTATAGTCCGTCTATATAGCGGCTTGTAGACGCTTATGAAGTTGGTTCTTCTTCAACAAAAGCCGCACGAGTTTCTCTAAGCCGATTCGAGGAAGCGTCTTGCGATGACCGTGGCGGTGCGCGAGGTTATGATGTCGTTTTACGATCGCTTCGTGCAGCGTCGAAAGGGATTAAACCGCAGTTCGAATCTATCGGACCCTTCGCTCTCTTTGAACGGGCCGAGAGTTCAGATCGACGCAAAGGGAACAAAAGAATGGTTACGAAAGGTCCGACATGTACGGTCCGAAGATTCGGACCGTACATAAATGTGTGGCGTGGATATTTCTCCAATATTTATAGCTCTTCAGAGATAATAAAAGAAGATAAATGCGTAGAATATTAATGAGAAGGAAAGTGATACGGTCCTAAAAATCTCACATTGTAGTAATATATATTAATCATTTCGAATTTTTTTGTTGCGCAATATCTATCGATAAAATTTCGTTTTTATATTACACAGAAGCGGACGTATTGCGTGGTGGTAACAACAAACTCGCTCTAAAGAATAATGTTTGGAAGACGATTACGAGCGAGCGACTCTTTAGGTATGAGAGAAGAGCCGATATTCCCAGTTTTTTTGGTCGCGTCTCACTCTTTAAATAAAATGTCTGTCAGTGAACATCACGACCCCCCTCCGGGTCGAAGCCGGAGGTTCACTGTAACGTTGGATGACTATGTGGGACACCGGAGGACATGAGGCGTCGTGTCACTCCGCTCTCATGTCCTTTATTATCCCTGACGAGAGATAGTACGTTCACGATTGCATTAATCATAGACAGTGCAACATGAATCCGGCATATACGATCTCTCTCTCTTTGTCTCTCTCTCTCTCTCTCTCTCGGGATATTGTGAGAGACTTTATCTACGCAGCACTAAAGATATCCCTTCCGTATTTGATATCCGCGGGTAACATCGATTATCTCGTGAAACACACACGAGACATCGTCGTCGTCGTCGTCGCTTTGAGAGTTTCATCGCGGGGCCGACGAATAAACGATTTGTCAACGTATCGCCAACACGCGCGTTTCGGGGATCGTATTTTCTGGGTAATTAATACGTCTTCCCACAGGGGGCGCGAACGTCAACCATTTGTAAAAATAGAGACGTATACCGGTTTCTGTTTATTCTCCAATGACCGGTGATAAATTAATAATAACTGTCGAGATAACGTCGTTATGTTCTTTTATATAATAAGCAACGTGGCAAACGAGATAGAAGAGGTGGTGAAATAATTCCCACTTCTCAAGCGCAGAAAGAAAAACTTTACTTCCTCACTCTCAGTAATCGCGATAAAAGCAGTTCGCGAGTCGAGAATCGTAGAGACAAGAGTCGACGCGACGTCGCGACGACTCTGTCTCATTACCGAAATCACCGTTCTTGACCTTATACACCATTCCCGGTATAAGAAATTTGAGGGCGTCTCTCTCGAGATAACAGCCGTTTGGAAGTCGTTTGTTTCGACTGCGTCGTTTTGCGATCGTCTCCGTGTTCCGCGATGAGATCGTTTTCTCCAAGCAAATACTTGGTATAAATATCCAACTATATACTACGTCTCGCAAAAAGTCGATCCCGTTTATTTGTCGGACGGGACGAACATTTCGCGCGTGAATTCGCGACTTACGGAATGCGCTTTGAAGAGAAGATCCGCCTCGACGTTCCCAGGCGTGTTTGCAGGCTGCGATATCGCTACGATAGAAATGTTGGGAATCTCGCGTTGACGTGATTATCTTTCTCATCGCTCGAGGCTCGCGCAATCGCCGGCCGGCGATAATTACGCTATAAATCAACCGATAAATAGATTCTCCCGCGCGCGAGTATATCGCGACATCGAACGTCACTGTGCGCTGTCGTCGCATAGTCGAGGTTCACAATTAGTACGTTGGCAGGAATCTTGCCGCTATGCCAGGAACAATGAACTTTGCGGCACGTTCGCCAAACCACGCGTTTCCATCATCTTTCTGGCAAATACGGAGGCGACATTATTGAACTGTCGTTTTCGGAAGAAATCGGAAAAGAATTACCCCGTTTCACCTTTCCGGAGACGGAATCCCTTTCGACAAATGCGACTTTTGTCCTTGAAATCGATGATGCATCGGCCGGACATGAGAAGAAGGAAAAAAAAAGAAGACAGAGAACGACGCGGGAGTGAGAAAAAAGACGAACGCGCGCGCATGTGAAGTGCGCGCAAGAACGAGCGAGAAGGACGTCGCGCAACGCAACCAGGAGAGAAGAGTGTACATTCGTTATCTGATCAGAGACTTAAGACTACCTTGAATGAGATGAATGCCTTTACGTGACTCTTGCGCGCTTGCCTAGGCGCGCATCCATTCGCCCTTTCATTTCAAGTGCTTCGCTGCCCTTTTCTGGGTGTCTCTCTTTCTCTCCCTCCCTCCCTTCTCGCTCGGTGGGCCTTATGGCTTGTGATTTATCGCGTGCGCGAAAATTTTGCGAGTGTCGAGTGATCTTTGCCGATTTTTATCGGTGATTCTCTTTCGTGGCTCATAGCGTTTTTACTCATACTTCTCATTCGTTCAATTTTCACTTATTGATAGGGAAACAATTAAAATAAAAGACTAAATTTTATTATTTTATTATTTTCGCAAAAAGTGTTGTTTATTTATTAAATCTAATTGTATATTTCTAAGAGATAAAAATGACAGTTCATAAAGAACTTCGCGTCACGACAGTGTGTTTAAAAATGTTTAGCAATCTAAAAAAAAGAAAACCAAACGCCGATCGCGTGACACGTCGATACGATGACACTGTCGACGACAGGATGGGACATGCGGAACGCGACAAGGTGTCTCCGAGAACGTCTCGGAACAAGCACGATGAAACAGTACGGTTCTGCAGGTTCTTCGCGCGACGCGGATCGACGTTCGGCGCTAATTTAACGAGGTATAAATAAAGCCGGAGGGCGTGGAGGGTCCGAGATGGAGGAAGCTGGAAAGACTTTGAGTAGGGTTCATGAGACGGAGAAGGAGGAGGAGGGAGAGGAGGAAGAAGATGGCGAAGGGGAAAGGACGCGCTCAGCAGCGACGAGGATAGAGGTGATTGGACCGAAGTCTGGTTAGCTGTTTCGGAATGACAAGTTCATTTTATTAAGACGCCTTCAGCCGCATTATGGTCGTCACGTGTTATTCGCGGACCTGCAACCGGCCGGAGTTACCCATATCCTCCACGATCGTGAGATTGTGCGCGCGCGTATATAGATGTAAGCGCGCGCGCGCGCACGAATACGAGCGCGACGACACGGTCCACGAGCGAGCAACTCAGGAACAGAAGGGAACGTATATGAGTGCCGAGTGTGAACGGATATGTCGCTTTCTTTGATGTCTCCGCCTTCCTTCCAACAACAACGACGACGGAGAAGAAGAGGAAGAAGAATACAACGACGACGAGGCGAGAGATGGCTAGCTCTTTTTCGTTCTTCTTCCTCTTTTTTTTCTTGCTGTCTCCCCCTCTTCTTGATGCTTTTCACTGTTTGACACTGGATGTGCTCTCCTTTGCTATTTTACTTATTTCTTTCTCGTGCGCTCGATGAGTGCAGTTGGTCGAGGATTATTGTGTCTTGTGCATTTCAAAGTGCATGCAGTTCCCGACTTTCTACGACTCTCGTCGCAAACGTCGCCAAGCGATTTTCTCTTTACAAAAAAGAACTAGCTATTAAGCTATTTAGTAAAAAAAAAATAAAATTTGTTTTACTTGCATTTTACTGACATAAAAATATTCTATGAAACTGCAATTCTAATTTTTGCATAAAGTCCAGAAGTCTCTCTCGGGTATACGACACACCGGAAATTGAGGAGTTAAATGACACGGCGTTTAAGATTTCACGATGTGCCATTAGGCATCTGCTGATAATCGTCGGAGGCTCAATTATCCATTTAACATCTTTCGGCGGTTCGTTCTGTCGTAGCGCGGCGTTTATTACGTAAATGAAATAAGCCGCTTTTACCAGCTACCTAAACACCGTCATATTTCCCGGAGCAACACGCGAGAATGCTATAAAAAAAAAAAAAAATCCCTGAGTGGATGCGAGGAAAAATATGAGCGCGGTCGCCACGCGCGCGTGCGAGAACGGCTTTTGATAAAAAGTCGCAACGGGAAAGATGACGACAGTACTGATTCGACTCTCTCGTACCGGTACTGGAATAACTCTGACAAAGTAGCCCTATAAATACACGCACTGTTTCTCTTTTTTTTTCCCCCTCTCCTCTCTGTATCGGAGCCAGAACATTCCTATCGTCCGGAACCTGAACTCGCCCTCTCCCCACCGACTTCCTCCCGCACGTAACCTCCTCTTCTCGTTCCGTGATTCCTCTTCGACATTATCCTGCACATCCGCGCAGAAGGGGTCCTGCGGCTCTTCTTGTATCTGATCGAATCGGAGGGGCGTTCTTTTGGTTTGAGCGAAGGTAAGGACCGTCTTCTTTGTTTCCTCCTCTGCCTCATCCTTGTCGAATATTTCGGAATACGGCCGATACGTCACGATAATTCCCCCCCCTAGTATATCGACCGATCATTGTGCAATGAATTTCCCACAAGGTAACTTGACGTACCATCGATGTCCCGCGCCGATATTCCGCCGTGCTTTTTTGATATCCGAGACATCTGCAAGTCGTGCTTCAAGCGTGTCCGATTTCTGCGATTGAATTTATTTATAAAATAAAAAACGTAAGTAAAAAAAAAAGAATATTGTAATATTAATATCTCATGTTATATTTTATATAATATATTTATGTTTTACATTTATATACTTGTATATATTTATAATAATTTTTATAATATTATATTTTGAAATAAAATCTCTCTTTTTGTAAAACGAAAGCTTCTTATTTCTATTATATAAAGACAACCTTATACAGGTTCATACCGATATTATCCAGGTACGCATCAATTTTCTTTGGCTTTTCTCTTGTCAAATTTCTGCTGTTCCCTTCATAGCAGGAGACAAGTAAACTTCTCATTTACTTGTTAATACGCCAGATATTTTACAAGCGTTTGCTCACTGATTGCGTATCGTAACGTTCTTAAGAAACGCCAAAGAAGCCGCTTATGCAAAACCGCTTTTCATCATCTCCTCAACCTATAGATGGATATTAATCAAGAAAGGTCGCGTCTCTCTCGGAGACATCAACGACAACTAATTAGAAGCGGAAACTATATCTTTTGGCTTTTACTGAGTAGATAAAGAAAGAAAGTGCTTTCTGTCTTCGTGTTTGACACAGCTAATTAATTATTTCTCGTCAATGAGATTTTCTAATGTTACACAGAAAGAAGAAGGGAAGTCGTTGAGAACAAATTGGAGAAGAAAGATGAGGATATATAGTAGAAAAGCTCGTGGAGAGATTCTAGAGATGATTTTCAAAGTCGAGAGAGTGAACGAGCGTATGAGAATCTTGCCTAAGATTTTTCTTTGAGATCTTTACGGTCTTTTACGACCCCACGGCGTTTTTCTTTCGCACAATTTTCACCGATGGCCGTGAAATTATTGTTATCGTCCTGAAACCGGTTTGCTCCTTCGTATCCACGGTCTCTTAACTTTTATCTCTTGGCGTCCTGTGCGCTACCGCGCTCGCGCGTAACTTTTACGCGTGTCCGAAACTTTCCCGCGCGCGTTTTACACGTGCGGAGTTTTTTTCTTTTTATCACAGCGTTATCGCACGAATTACGTACGTGAATAAAAGTGTTCGCGGTTAAGTTGGAAGAGATTACAATTTAACGAAACGAGTTTACACCTCGGAGAAAAAACGCGGTGATAATTTAGAGAACGTGTGTTGCCGCATAACGAGCGTTTATATGTAATTAGCCGTGGAAAATGGATGATACACCGGCCGATCCATTAGTATTATTCCGTTAATACAAACTGACTGTAAAATATAAAAAAACTTTACTCATGTGAACGCAAAATGCGTCAATATTTCGCTTCTCAACGGCGTAAGAGGAAAACGATTTTATGCGCGCGTCGTCGTGCGCAACTGTTCTCACACTGACGCTATAGTCTCGGGGATGGGTTTCCACGTATACAGGTTCGCACGCGCATTCACACACGCGCTAGGTATATTCTTTTATTCCGAGCGATTGCGCGCGCGTTTGAAGCGTCGTCGTCGTGTTGGCGTGTGTAGATGTGGGCGTGATCACCTGCTCTCGGACCTGAACCTTTGCCCTCCCGCTGGTTTCCATCCGGCGCGGCTATATAGTGGCATTTCGCTCGGTATTTCGCCGACGCGCCGGACTTAATTTTGGAGCAGCGAGCTTTTCGTCGCGCGCTTCGGCCTCTGCGACGAAATTTTGGAGTGGCGAGCCGGATTCTGCCATCATCAGAACAAACAGAGATTTCTACGTCGCGCGAAATCGTCCTCACGATACGTGAACGCGCATACACAAGATTTTATTACAACGTACTAGTATAGCTAACATTTGAGAAATATTATTTTTTCAAGAACAAATTATATAAGTGAAAAAGAGATTTTTTCTTTTTTTTAACTCGAGGATTTCGCGGATTTCAAATTTCTCGTTTGTTTTTTTAGTTTTGATTTGAAATACCTCAGCATCGTTTCCTCCCCTTCTCTTCTTCTTTTTCTTTTCCACGCGGGGTCGAACGCAAAAGAAGAAATTGTGAGCCGCAATTAACGAAATTGCTAATTTACAGCCTTTTTAATCAAATTAATGAGAGGGTAGGCGAGCGCCCACTTTTATGCCCCCGTCCAGTTTATTTATGGTTTATGGTAACTGCCCAAAACGAACCCGCGTCGTTTCTGGTCTTAAAGAGTCGATCCCCGTGCGAGGTCGCCACCCGCGGGCGACTACCCTTTTTTTTCTTTCCCAACTCTCTTGTGTCTTTCCTACGGTGTCTTTATCACTTTCGTCTCACAGCCTCTTTTGCCCGTTTCTTCTTCGTTTTCCTTCCGCGTTCGACAGTCAAGGCGACTTTATGACTGTCTAATTAACGGTGTAAATCGTGTCTCGCGGAGTCGAATCAACCGGCGTGCACATTTTTGTCGCTCCTCTTAGAAACGTGCTGTTTACAAAGCGTTGAGACAATAGTAATTAAGACGCGCACGAGCGATAAAACGAAAAAGAAAACTCAAAGCCCGTAAAAAGTCAAACGCGACGCGTGTAAAGCGACGATAAAATGTAGACAAGACGTCTAAAATTTACGCACGATCATTGACGTCTTGCGCGTTTGAATCTGGAAAATGGACACGTTTAAAAATCGACTCGGTCCTTCCGCGTTCCGAAAACGGCCGTTGTAACGTCGTTGTCGCGGGATATCAGTCACGCGTTCCTCTCCTTCTCGCGCAAGCACGTTCGATGTATCAGTCTTCCTCGCGCGGACCCGTAATTTTCTGCGATATTACCTCACGCCCACGATTTCCTCCGATCGCAGGCGATCCTCTTCCTCATTCACGTTGATTTTCTTTCGCTTCTCACCTGCCGTTGTCGCAACGTAATTGTTCGATGGTGGTTTTCATGTAGATTTCTATTTAACGGTGCGTCCGGGGCAAGAAAGGAGGACGTTTCTTGGCTCTCGTGGCGTTTTTACCGTCACCGCCGCAAGAACGTCCTCGCTGTGTATCTGCCGTCTATATAGCGGTAGGTATACTACACGTCGCTGAATGCACCGTGCAGATGCTCACCGTGATGGCTAAAGCTTTCCTCTCTCGTGGGAGAGAACGGATCTGCCAAGTATGGATCAACGACCTCCAATATAATACAATGTATATTTGTATATAGAACTAATTTATTTATTTTATCCGAGTCGCAGAACTGAATAATTAATTTTAATTTTTACACAATCTTTAATGATATTAAAGTAAACGACGTGAAGGCTCCAATTTTATAAAAAAACTTGTAGAAGTGAAATGGCCAATGTGAGCCTGACACAGTTAGACGTGTAAAATATTTTTTAAATTT